>BGNK01006728.1:0-15839 GCA_003297005.1 Symbiodinium sp. clade A Y106 | reverse complement strand
CGAACGAAAAGCAAGTGGAGGTTGGGAAACGTAGAAGTTCCATGTGCCATCTAGGCATGCTTGAACAGGTTGCCAGGGGTGGTTGGTGTCTTTTTGACCTCCAAGCTCTTGAATTCCAAAGCAGTCTAGGCCAGCCAGTCCTAATTCAGACCAAGCCGTTTCTAGCTCCTTAAGCCCCTTGCCCTGTACATTCCAACTAGAACAATGGGTAAGGGAGTTAGTCCCGGGGTGTAAGGGTACTTGTCACTCTCTCTCCGGGGGTCTGTATTGATCCCAGCAAGATTGCAGATCCTCTTCTGCCCTGCCCGTAACTTTAGTGAAAACCCTGGCAATCAAGTACCACTCAAGGTGATTCCCCCTAGCATCGCTGAGAAGCAAGTCGTTGATGCCCGGTTCCCCATCCCTGTGGATACTGCCTAAGAGTTGGTGTTGGCCTATAAAGACCTTGCCGTTCCAGGAAATATCAATGGAGTGTTCAGGGAACGGGTTGGCTTGGGAAGGGTCTTTGTGAGGAAGGTGTGCGTAGAACTGTTTACACAACACGATAGCACGTGTCATGCGACGTTCTTCCGGGGATTTGCTTCTAGTAGCCCAAAGCTTGATGTTCTCCGGGCCTGCAACACCACTGACATACCGCTTAGACTTAATTTTCTCGAGGATAGAAGTTTGTTTCCTACGCTTCAGGGCAAGCGAGGTTTCTTTCTCAAAAGACACACGTAGCTTAACGAAACTAGTCCTGCTGTAGGGGGCCCACACTTCATCAATGTGATCTAAGAGTTGGCAATCTCGCAGGATGTTCTTGGTTTCTTCGATCGCATCATCTCTCCTAGCGTCAACCCATCCTCCAATCACNGTCCTGCTGTAGGGGGCCCACACTTCATCAATGTGATCTAAGAGTTGGCAATCTCGCAGGATGTTCTTGGTTTCTTCGATCGCATCATCTCTCCTAGCGTCAACCCATCCTCCAATCACCAGGTCAAGATCAGGTTCATCATCATGATCGAATCCAAAATGCGAGTTGCGGGGAGATCTAGGGGAGCGAGGAGACCTTGGAGCTCCTTGGAATTGCTTCGGGGAACGAGAGGCGTCTTTCTGGTTTTCGAGCTCACGGATCTTTTCTTCGAGCGTTTTTAGTTTACGTGCGGTTTGTTGATGTAGGTCAGTGTGTTCTGCAGAGACCGATTCAACTTGGGTGAGTCTCANGGCGTCTTTCTGGTTTTCGAGCTCACGGATCTTTTCTTCGAGCGTTTTTAGTTTACGTGCGGTTTGTTGATGTAGGTCAGTGTGTTCTGCAGAGACCGATTCAACTTGGGTGAGTCTCAGGCTTTGCGTCTGCAGACCTTGATGGATTTCAGCATACTGTCGATCAGCTTTGGAATGTAGGCTTTGAAGCCCTGAATAGATGTCGGAAAGCCAGGGGGGCATTTCAGAGGGTGCATGTTNCAGCTTTGGAATGTAGGCTTTGAAGCCCTGAATAGATGTCGGAAAGCCAGGGGGGCATTTCAGAGGGTGCATGTTGATAGCAGGGCATGGCAGAGGCAGGAGCAGCAGCAGCAGCAGCAGCATGCAAAGGATTATTAATTAAACCCCCAGCAAGGGAATTAGAAGCCCCAGCATGGGAATTAGAGCCCCCAGCATGGGAATTAGAAGTGAAAACCGAATTCGGAAAGGCAGGGTCTAAAGCAGGGGGCTGATTGAGATGGCGAAGGAGCCCTGCCCCGACGTCTGGAGTCCTCGCGACTGCGCCTTGCAGCTCGTCATTATCGGCATCAAGACGCTTATCTTGTTCAGTGAGATCAACTAGTTGAGGACAGGTGCCTAGGTTCTTAAAGCCTGGGATCTCAGCAGCCTGCGTAGCGAAAGATGGCGAGTCGGCTTGTTGGAGGCGGGGGATCNAGATCAACTAGTTGAGGACAGGTGCCTAGGTTCTTAAAGCCTGGGATCTCAGCAGCCTGCGTAGCGAAAGATGGCGAGTCGGCTTGTTGGAGGCGGGGGATCTCCACATCCAAAGACTCTTCATCCTCAGTTGCAGGTATGGAGCAGCCTGGCGATACGTTGTGGGGATGGCTGTCCTGTTTCATGACGACATCAGACGACTCGGAGGGCTCGAGCTTGGGTTTCTTTACGTCCGGTGTTTCAGTGATACTAGGTCGGCGAACGGTTACACGCCCATCTTTATTTTCCCCTTCCAAGACCTCAGTGTGCCGCCCGACGGCCGGGAGAAAGTGAGGCGGTTTATCCGTTGGTGGCATGGGCAGCAGAAGCACACACTGACCCAAAACAATAGCCCTTCCAGAGTAAGACCCCTCGAGCGTTCAAACTGACCTCCAGAGCCGATATGCTTGAGCCAAAATGGCTTGAGCCATTTGCATCGTAAACATTACGGGCTCCTTGGGATAGTGTCATTTAACAGAGAGAGAGAGAGAGGAGAGGGAGCGAGCGAGACCAAAAGCCTTCGCACGCAGCATTATCACACGCGGAAAGCTCCATCCAACTTCCCCGCGAACTGCTTGTTCCTATCGGTATGTATGTGCGTAGCTGTGTGTATGCACGCACTTCTGCTGCATGTCTACACACACAAAGACACACACTGACACAGACACACGCCAACTCGGCAATCTGTCGGCACGAACCTGCTTCCGTGAACACAGCCACCGTGAGGCGTAAAGTGCCTAAAGAGAACTCTCGCATTTACAAGACCTACATGCCCGCCGAGGCGGGGGTTGGTTCACAAGATGGCTTCTTTGCCCACCAGTGTTGTCCAAGTGTCTGCCAAGACTGCAGTGTAGGACGGCAGACTCCTAAGGTCCATCACAAGCAATTCCAAACAGACGACGCAAGCCGCAAGCCAAGGCCAGAACCTGCTGCAACCCAGGCTCGGCCGCAGCTGCTGATTGAACACTTCCAGAAGCGCTCCGGCTCGGCGCCATTGATCCCCGCAGGCCAAGAGCGGCGAAGCTGCAGTGACAAAGGCAGGCATGTGAGGCAACATGGGCAGTCGTAACGTGTCACTGAAGCTGTGGGCTCTCCTAAACGTCAAATGCTCCTGTGAAGGTCGGCCTCGCAACTAATGAGAGGTCCAAGCAGCTCTGAGCGAGACCGGGTCCTGGCTCACAGAGCTGCCGCTCAAAAAACACAAGGAGAGTCCTCAATGCCAACACAAGTCACACTCCCGTATACAGAACCGAAGCACCTGCTTATGTTGTTGCATGAGGCACATTGAGACTCGAAAACCTGCTGCTCAAGTCCAGGACTCTGCGTCTCTGCGTTTATAAATCCTGGCTGAATTCCCTCCTTACTGTACCCGCCGACTGGCTGAAATGTGAGTGGCTTCGAATCCTAACTGTCTAACATCGTGCGCAATCGGCACGGAAACAACACCAAACCTTCAGACATGTTTTCCTTGAGCATTCAGATCCCAGATGTGTTGGTTGTCACAAGACTCAACCTCGCAACGCGTGTTTTCTCGCCATCTTCTCGAGCAGAACTAGAACTCCTCCAAGACCAGATCTGAAAGAATCTTGGAAGCTGCCCAACGCTTCGGACCAGCCTCGGGAGAGCACGTAAGGCCGAAAGGGCTCCAGACTCCATGCTTTGGAGCATATACAAAGGAAGTACAAATGCCGGAGGACTGGGCACTGTAGTCACGATACTTCGCTTGTTGTACTCCGTCAGAAGATACGGGCCTCCTGTTCCCTGTTCCTACGCTTATTTGGCTTGCAGTGTCACCTCGCAACGCTAGGAGCTAGGTATAGACAGCTAGACTCTTCAACCGCGGCCGTAAAGCTAGGCCCAGGCAGTTTCCCCGATGCTCAGCCTGCAGAGTTGAACAGACAAGCAAAGACTTTGGACAGATTTTGGCTCTGTCAAGAAGTTTCTGCAACTCCCCATGTATAGGATCAATTCATCCCAGTGGCGCCGCCCTCGTTCCAGTGCAGTGATGACGGTGTTGTAAGAGATCCTCAAGAAGGGAAAGCTGCATTGTCCGATACTTTCCACCCGTCTACACTCGCATCGTCAGCACTCGCCAGCAAGGCAGTGACGAGGTCAATAGACGTGGCCTAGCTGCTACGGTAGCTTTATGACGCCTCAAAGGCGTGGTTTTAATGAACGGTCGAGACTTCAGCGGTGGCACACATCCACTTTGAGGCAATGTCGGCTGCAGGCTTCCTGCAACGGCTGCTATAAGACCGTTTTTTGCGTGCAGAACGAAAATTTTTCGTGCAGAACTGTAAATCACTTGTCCGGAGCCCCCAGGCCCCGCATCCACGCTTGCACGATTAAGAACTTCAAGTAACATCTCAACCAAGCACTGCCAGCAGCATAATTCATGATTGAACGCGATGAATAATGATCAAGCCATGTTTTTCCTGTTAGCTGCATGTGGCTATAGCTGCGTATCTCAATTTAGGCAAGGGTCACGGAACAATCAAATACCGAAAGCTGCGGAAGAGTGCTATATAACAACACAACCCAGCACTCCAGGTCGTGATTGGCAGCTTGCCACTGGCTGCTGCAAGCTGCAGAACCTTCATCTTTACTTCTGGGGTTTGGGCTGCTGTCGGGGCGAAGGCGCAATCAGTGCGAAATCACAATGCCGACTACACTACTACACGCAACTGCTTTTCAAAAAAAAACTCCAGAGGAGTTGCAACCCCACAGCTTGAAAGCTCTGCTTGACTCTCCAACTGTGCATGGCTGAGGGGCTCAGCTGCGTGTTGCGTACGACCACATCCCTCAGCGAGAATGTACGGCGTGGACATTTATCTTCTGCTTGTCACATGTCTGACTCACCAGCGGATTGCGAACAAAGCCGAAAGGCAGAAGCTCTTCCAACATATGAAACAAAGCGACAGAAAGCCGGTTCTAACCGAGCCGCAACTCGATGCCGGCAGCCCTTGCTCCGACGACCACCTGCCGGGTCGGAACGAAGGCTCAGTGAGAAGTTGCTGCAGGCAAGAAGCCACGGAAACCATCCATGCATCCGCGTACACAGCGCACATCAGCTCCAAAGGCCGCGAGATTTCAAGCCTTGACGCATGCTCCAGGATGCTCTGGAGGCCTCCACGCCATCAGACCAGGAGCCGCCGCGGACGCAGGAGCAGCTCAGCACCTGCATGGAGCTGGACGCTCTCAAAAAGGAAACACGTCGCTCTCACGGCACACGACAAGTATCTGTTGTGCCAAACTACGATCCCTGAATGTTCGTTCTCCCTGGCAAGTGAGGTGGACACTTGCAGGATTACCCAGAACAGTTACTCCTTCCTGCCGTAAACAGATCTACTGACACAGCAAGCTGAAGATGGGGCGGCAATGGCTGTCTTGAGGCCAAAGGGCAGCAACCGTCACGGGAGAAGCGTCGAGGCGGCAAGCTGAAGAGATGGCCAGCAGCCAGCGTCCATCTGCAGTCCCGCAATTATCCCACAGGGGCTTGGTTCGCCATTTCTTTCTGGAAGCTGGCTGGAAGTTGCCTAAAAGGGCCTAGTGCACACAGGCCACATAGGCCTCCGCTCCTGCGACCTGGCTAAATAATGAAGTGAGTCAGAGCCTGTGAACCCGTGACCGGCCCATGCAGCGAAGCAGCCCTCGGAGAGCCGCTGGCGAAGTGTCGGAAACAGCTCGTCTCTGAGTGACCTGCGCTAAGACTCGCCCGTGACGCCCGCTGCCTTGATCCGCCTAACATCATCGTATCACCACGATCGCCCAACAAAAAGGCAAGCGGCCCGCTTCCGGTGGCGAGGTTGAGCGCCTCGGGCCACCTGAAACTGTCGTCGAAGCAGGGTGAGAGGCTAACGCCTGTCCCTATTTCGGTGTTCTCTTCTCCTCGACGCATTGGGCAGTCTCAGGTCCCTGCCCGGCAGCAGTTGCCACGCAAGTCCCTGAGCTTGGCTCCAGGCTGAAGCTTCACTAGCAAGCTGAAGCCTTGCCCTGTTGAATTGCCTTCGTTCCGGTTCTGGACGCTTGTGAGGGCAGTTCTGCAGTGGCTCCACACCCACAAAGCTTCCAGCACGCCCGTGTTTGCAATTCTGCCAAACCATCAAGGCTCGATAGGGCACGGCGTTGGCTTGGAGTCCGTTCAGCTGCAGCTGCCTCCGTGGCACGTGGAAACACGTGGAACAGGTAACATGGCTGCAGTAGAACTGAGGGCTTCCGGGGCTCGGAGCAACTGTGGCACCTGAGCCAAGATAGCACTGAAGTCCAGCTGGCTCCTGGCGCTGTGGAGAGCGCCTTGGAAGAGCGGCTAAGGTTTCGGGGACACGGCCCACACGGCTACAGGAGAACTGGGGACACTCAGCGACTGCCCACCGAATCCCAACAATCATGCTGCATCTCAGCAGCGGCCAAGGAGACACTGTCTGCGCGCACACCTGCATGTCAGGCAGGTCAGCTTCGGCACCCTTCGAGAAAAAAGCTACTGGTCCTCATGTAACTCAGGACCTTCTGAAAGCCGTCGCACGCTGCAGAGACCCGTCTCCGTCCCCGAGTGCTTTGTTACCTCCAGCGTGTGCCTCGCTGTAGTCCCTCTGCCAGAAAGTCGACACTGCATTGCCAGGTACGTCCCACCTGAACATGATACAATGCCGACCCTCGCAACTTGCACAAGGGCAGGTGATGATGGGGTAATACCAGTCTTCTTCTGATAATGGTGATGGCTTCACAGATTTGTGCAGAAGCTTGGGCTCAAGTTGACATACTGCCACAGATCTACAGCTCCACCGTTTTCTTGCAGTTGTGGGTTCGGGGGTCGAACTCGACCGCTGCGTTTTGCGCAGTTCAGGTCCTCCTCCTCGACGACATCGCTATCAACTCTTGCGCTTAGGGGCGTTTGCTGTAACTAAAACCCTAAGAAACACCAGCCCTTTTCATTTAACAAAACTAAAAACACCAAAACCACACAAAAACAAAAAAAACAAAACCAACAAAACCAAAAAAACATTATTTCAGAGCTCTTTCAGAATGGCCTTAGAAATATCTACAAATGGGAGAGTTCTGAAATAATGTTTTTTTTGGGCTTTTTGGTGTTTGTTTGCTTTGGGCTTTTTTGGTTTTGGTTTTTCAGATTTCCGACTACGATCGTATCAATTGTGACGACGCTTTGAGGCGCATTGGCTACCTGACAGACAGTTCAATGAACCTCTGCGCGTTCCAAAAAAGAAGCCGATGCGTGTCACTTGTGTGCTGCATCACAGACCTCGCTCATGCATCACTGATCTCACTCATGCCGCAACAGTTTATTATTCGCGGCGTTGCGTACTCAATCCTAGTTCTATTTTCAGGTGACTCATATCTGCACAGTAGTCGCGATTCATGACGGTGGCCTCCCCAATACCTATTAAACTATCTTGGTTCGAAAGGACTTTAGTGATAACTAATGAAACTGATAAACAATGAAACTAACTCGCAACCTCTAACCAACTGAACTAGTATTATTCCAACCACTATTGACTATATTAAGTAATCTCCATAGTCTTGTACTCTACTAGGCTTAAACATTTCAAACCACTGAGATGTCATGGTGTAAGCGTTCACATCATATCACGAGGACACAACTAACGTGAAAAACTTAGATAACTTAACTTGTATTAACGACGACACACAGCTATCCTAAACCATTCATACCAATACCTATAGCTATTCATCTAGTGTCAGTAAGTGGTTTTGATACTGCATCTGACAATACATATAACAGTCCTAATAGAGTAGCATTGATTGTACTTAATGACACGACATAATGAAAGTGTGCAACAACATAATAAGAGTCATGAAAACCTATACCAATAGCTCTAGTCACCAAGTATAATACCAGTTGAACCACCTATTGTAAGCAGACTATATGAAAGATATAATATAACAGATAACATTAGTTGTGAAATAATATCAGTAGACATGCATTACTTGTCCAGATATGTAATACAATACCAACTAAAAGATCTTAACTAACCAGTTGGTATTGATATAATCAGTGTATTAAGCTGTAAATGCTCTTCTATCACTGTTCCATACTAACTGTAAACATATGATGTGCCCAAACTAATGTATCCTAATAGACAAATACAACTCATAGCTAAGGTTATAGATAAGTTAACCAAAGACATTAGACATGCAATAAGCCAATTATTGTTACACTATTGAGTACCGAATGCTGGAAGGATTATTATATAGACTTCTGGATTCCCAAAGAACCAAAACAAATATTGATAGAACATAGGATCACCTCCAAATATGGACCAAATAATATTGTATTATAGTGCATATCTGTTAATAAACTGCCTGAGTTAGTAAAGCACCTGTTAATGTTGGTGGAACTGTAGTCCTAATTGATCTAGTTATATGTTGATTATGTGGCTAAACATCAACCTAATGATTTCATAGTGTGACAAGTAATACAGAAATTATGTAGATGTTAATGTTGATGACAGAGCTGGTATAGTTAAGCTATAGAAAGTAAGATTGATACCATAAGTTGCGAATGAGATTAATGAAACACTATAATAGTGGATATAGATTCCAACCTGTACCATTACTATAATTCAGTATTCAATGTTAGTAATTATCTAGAGAGATGCTAATGGCAAGCTTATAGCTGATATATTGTTGGTTCTAGGATCTGAAAAACTTCACGTGATCCTATATATTTACTGGTAGCAGCCAGTAGCCATAACTATCCAAACAATGTAGAGGCAACGAAGAAGAAATTCATTAACATTACATGTACTATTATCATTACATGAGTAGAAGTTATGTATTCACTATTGCTAGTACTGACCCGCGCGCGCACACTCACACACACACACACACACACATATTCCATCATACTCCCAGAATATGCAAAACGCAGCGGTCGACTTTGACCACGGAACCCAGTTGTGATATCAGCCTTGCGCTGAGAAACAGCATCTCCTCGCCCTCGCCCAAGCCAAAAAGCATATTCTAAGCTCGTGACCCCGGTGGAAAGTTGCACCCTCGAACCTTCTGAACCTGAATCTTACTGTCGCCGCCATGCGAAGCCTTCGTCATGAGGCATGACTATACAGTGGTTCACAGCTGTAGGTAGTCGCCATACATCCCAGGCCCCAAGCTGCGTAGAGTGCCGCATTGAAGGATATCTCTCCAAGCAGGATTGCGGCTCTCCCCATGTCCTCACATACTTTCACGACAGGCATTGCAACCCTGCGCCGGATTTGCCGACCAAACTCAGCAGAGGGCCAAGCCCGAACACACGCGCTCGGGACTTGCAGCAGTGTCACCCGAAGCAAGCAAGCTGCCCGATGCCAGCGCAGGGTGCTCCTTTCCAAGACATGAAGCGCGCGCTGCTTCAGTTTGTAGACGGTCGCTGCACATGCATAACCGATTTCAAATTATCGTCAATTCTGTCAATAATACATGGAACTGCAATGAGCCTGGACTTAATTTGCTCACAGTTGCTAAGGGTTGACTGCGGCTGCGGAGAAGCTGCCGCTTCCCACTTCCCACTGCAAACCATCGCCGACTGCCTGTCCTGCAGCCTCCACATGCTGCGGTGCAGCTCACAGCGTCTGGAAGCATCGTCTGGAGGGTCAGGTCCTGTCGAGCCAGCTTCTTCCATCTTACAAACCAACCCTTTCCCTCCACTCTGCAAAGCATCAACCAGTCTCAACCCTCCATCACTGCGGACATGCCTGCACAAACACACAGTGTCGTGGCCTGCAGAGCGTGGAAGACTTCACGCCAGCGATCGCAAAGAGCATAGATCTTCATGGCGGAGTTGAACCTATAGCAGCCGTGGTTGTAACAAGCGCAACAGCGACAGGAAGCTCAGGCTGCAGGGCCTATACCACCAGCTGCAAACAGACCTGTACTGCATGGCTTTAGTTGCGCAGGCCACCTGATGATACATGTCATACCGAAGAGGAGCCCAACAACCAAAGCACACTCGGCGAGTCATACTCAGCACAGGAGGACGGGCAGGAATATCAATATAAGAAAGGCACACAAACAGACCACACCCAAAGTATTGCTGTGCATGTGCCACACAACACACTGCCTCAAAACGAAGCACCGATGGCAATCCTATGGGCGTCGCATGCAGCACGCAGCAAGCCTGGTCTCGCATCTATGCTGCTGCTTTGCGTGTTGCAGTGCTGTGCGTTCCCCACACATCTATACTGAGAACCTGCTTGGCGCTTGAAGCAGGTTGCGAGGCCAGTGTCGCCTCCAGCTGCCACTGCCAGAAGCAAGCGAAAAGGTCCATCGCCGGCCTTGGCTCTTCATTTTCGTTGGCAATCTCCAGCTTCTTGTTCAGCCATCAATGACCCTGAAACACTGCCGCTAGGCAGGGCAACTGTGGCAAAATCAGTGGATTCAACAACTCATCTTCCAAGGATTCGGCAGCAATCTCAACATCGTCTGGGAATTGAAGCTGAAGGGGAGGCCGTCCGGCGATTATGAGAGATCCCTTTAAAATTGGCATGTCCTGCAGTCCTCCCCAGCACCCTTGCGTGCCTCCCTCATTGTAATTTTTCAAAATGAGAGCACGGCTCACCGGCAGCATGCTACAAAGCCGGCGGGCACCCAAGCTACACAGCCGGGCAACAGCCAGCCTCCTTGTCCCTGGCCAGCTGCACCGATCCTGAAATGCTCTGGCAATCAGGCCTTCAAGAAAGATCCAGGATGTCTGTCTCATGACTTGTTGGTGCAGCGTTTGCAGTGCACGGGCCAATGTGACTACAGGAGCTACCTCATGTCGGAGGCTCATCTGAGCACCTCCCAGGCTTCGTTTTCTGCGACGGTGGGCTAGTGCTCTCCCGATCTACGTGTTTGCTCTGTTTCTGATACTGCCAAGCGCGCCGCTCACACTCGTCTGCAGCTGCGCAGCGCTATGTTGCAGAGGACGGGATCCAGGCGGATCCCATGAGCGAAGCAGTCCTCACTCGTGGTGGGATAACGGTCATGCAAGGAATTTGCAGTCTGTGAAGCCTGCAGGAGTTTGAACCATGAAAGGAACTGAGGTGAACTCATAAGCACCCAGTTCTGACTGAGTCGCTGTCTATCAAGCTCGAGAAAGTGGGCCAAGTTAGCCGTCCATCTCGGCCAAGTCGCGGAAAACAGAAGCACGGCATTCTGCCAATGGCTGGCCTGCAAGATGCCAACCATGTCACGAAGGAGTGCGGCTTAGAGTCACGAGTTCCTGTTCGTTGCACGAACATCACGCCAATAGCAAATGCAGATGCGAATATCGGGCAAAGTAGCTGTGTTTGGGCAGACGCGAGTATTTACGTGCACATGTTTCCGCCGGCAAACAACAAATTGCCTCTCGCTTGACGATGTGCTGACGCCTAAACGCTACCTTGTTTTGTACTGTCCTCAGTAGACCCAAGAGGGCAGGATTGGAAGGCAGCTGATGCTTCTGAGGACGGGCCAACCAAGGTTACGCGCGTCCGTGGCTAGCTCCTCAACCGGCCCAAAGCAACCCTCACTCGGGTCCTTGGTTGCGGCACTGGCCGCGCGAGCAGCGGCCAACGCAGCGGGGCCTCCACTAGTCGGATTGCGGCATGTATCGGGCCTTTCGGCCTCCGTGCTGTGGCTCTGCAGATTTGGTGGTCCGGCCTGGAGATTTTTAAGCTTCTTGTCGTTTGTGCCGTATACACTGACCCGAGGGCAACTGAAGGTGGCGACCAAAAGAAGTGCTCGAACTCCACGCACTCCAAAGCGCAATTGCATCTCTCAAAGCTTCGTGCTTCAATTCCACACCAACTTCCTTAAATCCCAAAGTGTGCGTCATGCATGACGTGAGCCTTGAAATTCCATTAAAACCCTGACACCCTGAATCGACGCTAGGAGTGAACCCCAAAGCCCATGCGCACGCCCACAGGATGTAGAATTTGGTTGGTCCAGCCAGTCAAACCCGAACCTGGCGGACGCATGTCCACCAGTGCGGCCTCAGCTCAGAACATTCGGAAGGCTGCTTGCGGCTGCTTACTCTCGGATCGTAGACGACTCTAGGACCCTAATCAATTATGTAATTCGGAGTTGTGACAGGGCAGCACCTGTCATCAATTGGCTGCTCGCGCAGCTGACACACATGGGCGTATGCATCTGATAAGCCAACAGCCGCAAACATAACCAAGAAGAGCCGAAGCTGGGGCCACTGCGGATCTAAGGCTTCCGAATTCCGGACATGGCGCTGGCCGGCAACGGTCTGAGGCATCACAGCTGATTCAAACACGTTCTCTCCCTCTCTCTCTCTCTCGCTCTCGCTCTCTCTCTCTCGTGCACATGCAGAAGTGCAGAACAAGAAGGGTTCTGTATGTTTACCTGTGGACGCGCACAGACATCTTTCCTTCAGCACCTCTAGACCCTGGACCCTATCAGCCCTGTCACACATTTGACATGATTGTAATGGCCGGAAGTCCAAACAGAGCTGCATCTTCGTGTCTTGTGCCATGCCTTGCCACTGCAGCCAAGTGTCGGCAAGTCGGCCCATGGCTCCCGGCAAGAGACCACAATCTCGTCCTTGTCAGGATGCTCGGAACCAGCTCGAGGCTCGAGAATCCAAGGGCAGGACCAAATTTCGAATCCCTCATCGAGCGCTCGGTCACATGGGAACCTTAGCGCAACCTCGATGTCCTTGACGAAATGCAAACAGGCCTGCAAGGGTAAAATTCTTCCCAACTAGCATCACTGTCCCGCTGTTGATGGCCAGGCCTTCAACCTGTACACACGACATCGACGGAAGCGGTTCCCATTCCGCAGGTTTGTGGCACGAAGTGGCAACAAACTTCTCAGTTCAACATAGGAAACGATTCGATGCCGGCAGCTAGATGTTGCTAGCTGCAACGCGATTTGAGCTTAAAGACGAAGTAGAATCCTCTCAG
Source organism: Symbiodinium sp. clade A Y106 (assembly GCA_003297005.1). NCBI lineage: Eukaryota > Dinophyceae > Suessiales > Symbiodiniaceae > Symbiodinium > Symbiodinium sp. clade A. The sequence continues at coordinate 2,985 of BGNK01006728.1, read as the reverse complement.
CGGCCCTGACGCACTCAAGGATGCAATAATGTCTTGTTGCAATATCAGCGAACAGCAAGACAGAGCTCTTGACTCTACTGCCGTCCGCACGCACGTGGCTCCAAATCCTCCGGACCTGTCCCTGTCTATGCAGGCATGCAATGAACCCCTGAACCGCAAAGCCTATAGGGCCTAGAACCCAATTCGGCTCAAACTTTTGCATCCGGTCCGACACCGGCTTGTCAGCGGCCCATGCCAGGGAAAAGGAACTGGCCCCTCTAAAGGCCTAATTAGGGCCCATGGTTGTGCAGGCTTCTACATGTCACACTTATCCTTCTAGGCCCGCACACCTCGGGTCTTCAAAGGGAGCCCAAGGTTGCAAAGATCGAGATTTCTTGGTGCTAGGGGCTTGGTTTCAAAAGCGCACACTTGGGCTTCATGTAGGGTGTAGTAGAAAGCTGTTGAAGGGCCAAAATCCTGCACATAAGCACATTTAAGAGCCATGTGAATCAAAGGCAGCTGGAAAGCAGCTCTGCCCTTCTTCTCTGCAGATGCGAGCTGCGAGTAGGCAGTGCGACAAACCTTCAACTCGGTCGCTTCGTGAACCTAACATCATGCATATTGACTTCTGGTGCCTTGGCCGGACTATATGCGCCTATGTCATTCTCTCACAGCCTGTACTCGAAAATATCAGATTCGAGACACCTACGCTACGTAGGTTCACTGAACGGACCCTGCGTCGGTGCACAAAGCTTGAACCTGGGTTGAGGTGCCACTCCAGGGGCAAACTGTCCGACCACCCGTCTCGCAGTGGTGCAGTGCCCGGATCGCCGAGACCACATGGAGCTTTTGCGAGCTTCAGCGGAGAGTACCATCCTTTTGAAGGTGATTCGTGCAGAGCTCGGAGAAGCTCCAGCTTGAATGGACCCACGCACGTTACAGGTTGTGGGCTAGGCTTACCTATGTGTGTGTGTGTTGCGCTGATCAACCGATGAGTGGCCATTTGATGCTGAGGGGTCCATTGAAGGGTGGCTCTGTATGTACAAGCGAAGAATCATCCCTGGCTCTCTGGTCTTCGGGCTTGCGCAGGCAAGCGAGAGCTGGACGTTCCTGTGAGGTTCGGTTGGGGCGGGGGGGGGTTCGGGGCGCATGGTATGCGGGGAGATTCTCTGGCCCCAAGCAGGTCCGAGAGCCCGTTGCAGGCGTCATGCCTTCACCCAATCATCTTCTGCATCTTCGGGTGAATCGGTCGGACCTTGGGACCGACATGGGATCGCTGGTCCGGGTCACCCTTTCGAGCGGCTTTGCCCGAGCTTGCTTGTGGCTTGAGCACAATGCAGAAATGGAGCAATAAGTAACCGCACAAACTGGCATCCAACCCGTTTCGAACCGATCTCAAGATCTTGTGCTCTGCACCTGAGCGGCCAAAGGCAGGTGGCCAGCCTCCAGAAAGAGACAGTCGCGGTCTCGCCACGGCCTCATCCAAAACCGTTCGGATGTTAGCTTGCCTGTGTGCATGCAAGGGTTGCGGCAATGCTGCGGAAAACGACAAGAAACAATCTGTCTCTCTTCCTTCAGCTGAAAGCTGATGAACAAAAACCGGAAGGCCGCACGTGTGCGGACAAAACATACACATAGGTAGATGCGCAAATACTGATCTCTTGCCTATAGAATCGACTGACAGACACGCCCTCGAGCCTCTTGCACGTGGGACGATTCTTCGCCAACGGCCGCACCCAAGGCTCCACCGAAGAGCTGCCTGCCCGTATGCGCAGTACAGGGCCCGGAGCTTGGATCGTGTTGAGCTGTTTTCCGTTCCTGGGTATGAATTGCGCAAGACTCATGCTCTCGGCATGCTCCTTCAAGCACAGACGAACTTCAGTACCCTAGCGATCTGCCGACTGCCGACCATTCAGCGCAGCCCGAACGCAAGATAGAGAGCCTTTCTAAGAACACTCCTGCCGCCTCCACCTCACACGATTGCAACTTTCCTGTTAAAAACTCTCACCTGAGATCATCACCAGAAGCAGTTTGGCCATGGTAGAGGACCTTGGAGTTGAGCCAACTGAGCAAACGACATGCTAAACCACGTGTGTCGTGCAAAACATACTGCACATCGTCTTGTGTTGTTGATCTTGGTTGCACGTGTGATGTCTGGAAGGTTGGCGACTCTGTCGCTTGTAGTGCATCTGCATCTGCCTTTCTGCTGGCATGAGGCCGAGAAGGAACGCCAGGGTGGCAGGGGTGCAAGTGCTAACGAGGATCTTGGACATTATGCTTGGGCGATTTGATTCGGGTCGGGGCTTCCAATGCCAAAGAGCCGTCTCGCTGGGATGCTCGGACCGGCTTATTTCGATCTCGCGGCGCCCTGGAGATTGGATTGGCATCGGAACATGGAGGGCCCCGTTTGTGGGATTCATTCGAACCGGGATGAAAACGTTTGAGGCCCCTGGCGTTTTCGGCACAGTGCCAGAAACCCTTATATCCATGCTCTAGATGTTATGCCCACCCCTATACTAGACATGAAGTCAATGCGGCTGAAAGTGCAAAAAGTGCAAACTTCAACTGGGCGGAGAGATATCGGAGCCAGGCTCATGGCCTTCCCTGCCTTCCGCAAACAGCTGTCCTCGCAAAACAAGAGCCTGGGACCCTTTACTCTTGACTTACAGAAGTTGGAAGCTCTGAAATTCTTAGGGCCCATGTCGCGAACAACGGAAGACCGAACGGAAGACTTCAACACAGTTCAGCTAGCTTTCACGGCTATCTATCTATCTATCTATCTGTCCTTGGTTCGGTCGACTTGTTTCGTCGATCCATTTTCGTTCGACCTATACATCCATCTATCCATTGTTCGGTCTGTCGGGTCTTTCCATCTATCGACCTATCTTGCTGTCTGTGTGTGTGTGTGCGCGCGCGCGGGTGTGTGTGTGTGTGTGTGCGTGTGTGTGCGTGTGCGTGTGTGTGTGTGTGTGTGCGCGTGTGCGTGTGCGTGTGCGCGTGTGTGTG
>BGNK01006726.1:0-22009 GCA_003297005.1 Symbiodinium sp. clade A Y106 | reverse complement strand
AGTGAACTGTTCGACCTTGGTATGCAAGGTGCTGGATCTCCGTCCACAGCACTAGCCTGGTATGTTCCAAGCACGCTCCGCCCAACACTAGCCAGGTATGCTCGTTGAGCATCTGCATATTATAGTATATTATTATAGTATATTATAGTATATTATAGTATATTCTAGTACATTATAGTATATTTGAGGGAGTTGGCAACTTAGGGTTTAGGGTTCAGGGGTTTAGGGTTTAGGGGTTTAGGGGAGTTGGCAACTTTTGGGGTTTAGGGCCTACGGCAGCATAGGTTTCCGGTTTTCTGTTGTTTGTCAGATCTTTTCCGCCTTGCTGCAGTAAGAATACCACTGTGGTAATTTTTCAGGGTTTAAGTTTTGAAGGCACTGCGCTTGTATAGGGGCCAAGTCTGTCCTGTCGAGATGCCTTCGAGGTGCATCGACTATAGGGGTCGGAAAAATTAGGAGTAGTATCCTCTTAGCAACCATAAATGAATGACCAAAGCCCGCTTTCAATATTAACATATTGCAAACAAAATACTCAGATGCCTCGTCCCTCAATGATGTTAACTCGAAACGAGGTCAGCGCAGTAAACAGAAACGAATCAACATCAGAACACTACAAGGCTTAATTTACTGTTGAGGCTGCAGTAAGGGCTGCTAGGTTAGCAGTCAGACGTTCGGGGGATTCGTTGCCTCTTGTATGCCCTCATTCTCAAGACTTACATACGATACTGCCGGTGCTTGCTGTCGTAATTTTGCCACACCTCCCCCTTGCCCTTCCCCACCCGCACCCCCACGGATTTCCTCCTGGATCCACTACTTGGACTGAGCACTCAGAGACATAGGACAGGAACCGTAGCCGACAAATGAGAATGGACAGGCGAAATCTTCCAAAACCAAACCGAAACTCAAGTTTAACCTGATCTTGCAATGTAAAGCTTAAGCTCAGGTGTTCAAGCCCAGCCAGTTATAACCTCAGTCCCGTTGCTGCTTCATGCTGTGTTTGCAGCATTTCACCGACCGGTAAGGCATGGTATTACAGCGCATGGATTCCTGGATCTATACAAGTTGAATATGTAGATTCCGGATCCACCGCTTTTCGATGCTTGCCTTCACTTTCAAGCGAAGTACAGAGCATCCAGAATCTTACATTGTTCGCAGGATCCAGACTTCCAAACCAACCATGAGGCTAGCAGACCGTTCTGATGATCTATCGTATCTGTGCAGGGGTCTGCAGGGTTCGTAAGTTTAACTCTCTTCTGGTGTTGCATCAGTGTTGTTTTCGCTGCACTTCTGAAAACGATCTCTAACGACCACGAATTGCAAGATTGCGTCTCACATGGTGCAGTGTCTGTTTACGAAGGTTATCGCGCTCTCTGTTTGAATACTCTCAGGAGACGATCCATGTATTGTTGTTGAAAACCCACAAGCCCTGTCTGCGATGGTAACAAGCACCGAGGTTCGTGAGCGCAGTGGCTTTGCCAAGCGCTGGATGGAAGCCAGAGGGGAGCGGGCACCACACACAAAAGGCTTCTTTTGGCTAAATCCCTGAACCCCACAGGCCACATTTTGTAAACCCTAACCCTATAAAACCCCTGTGGAACCCTTCTAGAACCCTTACAGACCCGCTTATAGAAAGCTTACAGCTATCTATGGACCCCACCACGTCTCTGGATATGCAATGATGGTATGGTCTTTTGGCCTTGCACCTTGACGCCGAACTGCGAGTCTCTGAACAGAGCTAGATTAATGCAAGAAGGTTAGGCTCCGGGGCTTGCGTTTAATCCTCAGAGACATTACCTCTCAATCCTACCGCAAAAACACAGACATGGATCAAACAAATCCATAAAGGTCTCTAAAGCACCCGTTCGAGCCTAACTTCCCATTGCTGCATCCCAAACCTTGAATGCAAACCCTTCAGTCAATGAGAATAGGACCCGAAACTCTCAACGCCCATTTACACCGTTATCAATTTGGGTTTGGCTGTTTCCAGGTTTTGCGTTCATAGACATGCCGGCTTGGAGTCCACAATTCCTCAGGAGTGAGTTGCCCAGTCTAAAGTCTCATGAAGGCTTCGTCCACAGACAAAGGGCAGCCTACGACTGCCAACACGCCTTCGCAGCATGGCTCACGCGCAGAAGGCTCTGAGCAGTCTTCAAATCCAGTCTGTTTCAAGATGATCTTTGTCAGGGCATCATATATACTTGAGAATGCCAAATAGAAGGACTCTGAGACCAAAATTGTACGAACATGTTAAGGATGGCATGGGATAGTATAGTCTAGTATAGTAGAACATAGCATAGGATTCCATGGTAGAACACAGCGCTAGGGTGTAGTATACTATAGTATACTGTATCGCACCATAGCATGGTTTAGTAGAGTATAAAACAGTATAGCAATGAAAAGTGTAGAATAGTATAGTCTGGTCTACTCGTCTGGTAGCTCTAAGGAGTCTAGGAGGCTAGGAGTACAAGATAGTACAGAATAGCATTGAATACTATACTATAGTATAAAGTCGAGTAGAGCACAATGTATTAGTGCGGCATCGTATCGTATGGTATGGCATACTATTGCAGACGATTTCAAAACTACTCACTGTAACTACCTGCCTCGAGACCAACCGTCTCTGGCAGCATGGGACGGGGACCGGGCAGCCCGCGCGCCTGTGCAGCGTGGTGCAACCTCGAGTGCGACAGTTCCATGAAGCCCCGCCTACAGAAAATGGAGGAGATTGTGACTGCGAAAACTGTGAGATAAATCGGACTTGTCGCAACCATCGTCATCACAAGAATAAGTTTATCATGGTCATCATCATCTCACCATCACCATCATCGTCGGAATCGTCATGGATATCGCTGTCGCCCTCATCATTAGCGTCATTTGCCCACCATCATCATCATCATCGCCATTATTATTAAAATTATCATCATCACCAGCACCACAACCATCATCCTCATCCTGCTTCTCATGCTCCTCTTCATCATCACAGTCGTCATCATCATGCATTTCTTCGAATTTTACTCAGGTAAAGGCACTTACACAAATATTTGCGTACATACGAAGGAAATCACATACATTCGCAACAGCATATCTACATACACACATAGACACATAGGTACGCAGATACAAACGAGGAAGCACAAAGAAGCACATGCACGCACACACACACACAGACAATCAATCAATCAAGCAACCAACCAAACTAACTAGCTGAATAACAAACCAAATAAGCAAAGAAGCAAAATGTGTCTACATACATACATACATATGTACATACATACATACTTATTTTACTTACTTTCATACTCACTTCCAGACATGCATACATGCATACATACGGTACATACGCAAGTGTACACACATACATACATACATACATACATACATACATACATACACACACATACATACTTACATACATACTTACATACATACATACATACATCGATTCATTGGGCTCTAAACCTGTATCTCCGTCTACCTGTCTATCTCTCCACGTACGTACCTTTGTACCTACCTACTCACCGACCACCTACCTACCTACCCACAATGTGTTTTCGTTTATCCGTTTACATACATGCACATGTATGCATATACACCTACAAATGCATGGCTATACATATACCCATATGTGTACATATGTATACATGAATGTATGAATGTATGCATGCACGAATGTATATATGCATGTCTATATGTATGTATGTATGTATGTATGTATGTATGTATGTATGTATGTATGCATGTATGTATGTATGTATGTATGTATGAGGGGGAGAGAGAGAGATGTTTCATGTGCTTGTCTCTGATATTATTGTCCGTTTATTATGCTTCTGATGCGAGCGTGCAGAATGAGACTACGACACCCAACCTTCCTAGCCTGCACCACCGACCCTGAACCCCTGAAGTGTAAACCCTTCAGCTTAAACCATACAATCTATGAGCCAGAGAAGCGCTACTACCCCTGAACGTTTCAAAGCTGAAACCCTGCACCATGTGCCTAGCAGCCGCATGAAAAGACTGCTTTACGGTTCCCCATTTGATAGATTTATCATACCCACAAGTCTACTCTAATTGTTAAGGCCCCCCAAAACTAAGAGAGGGCCTGGCTATCCCGAATCGGATCACTCGCTTTGCATCTGCCAGCCTGGGCACGGAAGGGAGATGTGCAAAATGACCAGGGCTCCACATAATATAGGAGCCTTGTAATAAGGAGCACCCAAAATGCCCCTAAAATAACCCTTTAGGCCCTTTCGGGTTTAGGTTTAGGCTTCAGGTTGGCATCAAGCTCCCACGGACTGAGACAGAAATACGGCAAGACGACGATAGCACCAGCACGAAAGAAACAATCGGTAAGCGCGGTCACAGGAAGTGCTGTGAACATCCCAAGCTTGTGGGCAGCTTCGATAAGCACCCAGCTCTGGATCGTCGGGTCATAGAAAACCTGGGTACCATCCTGCACAGAGCTGGATGGTGTTGGAAACCATTTCACACAGGGAAAAGTGGACAATAATATAGACACTAATTACAACCTTCGTCCAAGTTTCGGGGGTGCCAGACGGTTCCAAACAAATTCATGAAACATACATATGCCAGGCAGTGTTCAGTTTCACCATCAGTACACTCAGATTTGGGTTCTCTAGTAGGACTGCTTCGGAATCGATCCCTAAACCCAAACCTTCCCTCTGTTTGCTACATCCTCATAGTGTAGTGGCGCGCTGTCAGCAAAGAGCCTATCCAGGGAGTCTTTCAGAGAATGTGCTTTGGTTCAGGATTCTGGGCTCCCATCCCAAACCCAAGGTTACGACCACAGGAATCTCAAATCCTGAAGCTTCAAACCCCAAGCCCCATGAAACCCTAAACCCTAAACCCTACTCGAGCGCTCCAAGGATCGGTGACTATTCGTCGAACTGAGATATAGGAGTTTCCGAATTCCGAAAATTAGGGGAACCTTATTGGGGTCCATTAAAGGGTTACTATAAGGGTATTATAAAGGTTCCTTTAAAGGGCTCTATAAGGGTTTAGGAGCTTCCGAAAATTAGGGCCACCTTATTTTGGGGTCCTTACAACAAGGATCCTACTGTTTAGGGTGCTATATCAGGGTCCCTTATTTTCGGAAACTCCCATGTAGAGTTTGTGGGTTCTACATACACTGAAAGCTTAGGTTCAGGGGCCTAGGGGTCTGAGGTTTTAGGGTTTCAGGGTTTACAGTAGAAGCCCAAAAGTTGGAAACCCAACAGCCTCAATCCTTAAGAGTAATGTATAGGGAATCCCAGCACTGTTTGGCCTTAATCCGGTTTCCAACTTTATGAGCCTCTCATAATGAGGCTGTTTAAAGCGATGTTCCTTTCCAGGATTCTTAGGCATCAAGCTAGCAAACTAAGAGCTCTTTACTTCTTACTCAGCCTGGAGCTGAGAGCGCAAGCTGGTTGGTCGGGCAAGTAACCAAGCCCCAAGCCCTAAACCCCAAGATCTCCACCTCTCAACCTTGTTAACTGGGCTTTTAAGTAACCGGGGAGAAAAAAGTATAAACTTTTATTTCATAAGGGTTCCTTTAAGAAAAAAAGTATTAAAGTATGGTACTCCAAAGCCCAGTTGAACCCTAAACCCTAGGCCCCACACGCTAAACTCAACACCCCAGACTCCCTAACACAAAGGCAGGCCCCAAACTGCGTGCCTGGAGGTTCGCTCGCGTGGCCTCTCGAATTGAAACACCGAACATGTTCCCTAACTTTACGTAACGTCAGGTACCGTAATAAATGAAATTCATAGTGGTTGACTGGGTTACATAATATACGACCAATGACTGCTCACCTACTGTTCCAAGCGCCTGGAGCCGGAGGGGTTAGGGAAAAGACTTTGCGGTTGGCCCGTAGGGCTTCCAGGATCTAAAATTGGGGTTTAGGGTTTAGGGTGTAGGGTTTAGGGTTTGGGTGCGCAGATGTATCTACGGAACTGCTGTGACAAACAGATGAGTCTACAGAGGGTCGTTGAGGAAGTCATAGAACAAGCAGATACGTATGGACATGTAATTACGTACGTATGTATGTAGGTATGTAGGTATGTAGGTATGTTCGTATGTGTATACATACACATATATATATACACAGGCACTCATGTACATACCTGCTTGCCTACCTACATGCCGGCCTACCTACATACATAAATGCATATATACATACATACACTGACATACTTGAGAATCCAACCGAAGCTATTTGCTCAGACGGCGGCTAGACCCTAGAATATCTGGAACCTAGATATGTGCCCATTGCGTATCTCGGCTTCCTCAGCTCCTGCTCTCATGACAACTGCAGCGGCGGGTGAAGGGAGGAAGCAAGACGAGCAGCCAGCAGAAAGGTGTCGAGAAGAGGCCAGGCTGCGTGTAGATGTCAAGTCTACTTGGAGGTTCATGGGTAGTTATAAGGGCTCCTTTAAGGGTCCCTTTAAAGGGATCTATAGGGATTCTATAAGGGTTTAGGGTTTAGGGCCTACTTGGAGGTTCATGGGTACTTATAAGTGGGGTTATAAGTAGGATAACTATGGTTGTAACCCATATTAGGGGACTTATAGCCCCACTTATAACTACCCATGAGCCTCCAAGTAGTTGGGTGCAGGCTGAAGGAGTGTTGTTTGACTGAACCGAACGGCTCAAGCAAAGATCCCCAATCCAAGAGCCCCAGGAGCTGGCTAAACCGGCGATCTGGCCTTATCATGGGCTCGATACCCATGAGGGCAAAGCATCTCGCAAAACTCCAGGACGCCCAGCGTCCTGGCACATCGATCCCGGATGCAGGCTGGCGTTGTATATCTGATGTTGACAAACGGCTTTGAGTTTAAAATTTACATACTTCTGACATTCGAACCGAGAATCCGTTGCACAACCTCTAAGATCGCAGCATGTCCAGGACATGCTGCGGGTAATCGGCAATCTTGGGATTGGAGCACGAGCCGATACCGTGCAAACCATTCAAGATGTATTGATAATTAATGCTGCCCACGACCGCAGGGGTAAACAACCATGGCAGGACCACCATCAACTCCTCTGCACATGTCGCCTGCACTTTGCCCTCTTGCCCATGTACAAACTCCCCTAAACCCTAAACCCTAAGTACAAACCTTATGCTGATATGCATGATAATCCCGACCGAACGGCAACACGGCCGGCTTCGCAGCCACAAAGCGCGTGGGTGAGTGAGGGGTCGTCTTGGCCGAATGTAGAGTTCTGCAAGCATACACTCAAACATGTCACACACACCCGTCGCCATCCACATCATACTGCTCCATTAGCAGATCCACCTGTCATGGCAGTCGGTCTGAAACTTCACTTAACGAAAGACCGTAACTTATGCGTCCGTCGACAGAAAAGACGACACCCACAACTACTGCTACAACGCTGTACGAGCGGACAGAAGGGTCCGGAAACCTTAGACACGTGTCGCTCTCAAAACGTTGCCAGTGAGACCTACCGACCTACTGTGCGCAATGCTGCGATACAGTGCTAGAGTCTGTGCACATTGTCAGTCGCTCCGTACTTGTCTAGAGTGGAAAAGCAGTTCGAGCAGCATGTATCTGCACATGTATACCTATACACATCTGTACTTACCTGTTTACTTATCTTTTTATTTACACATGAAAATATGTGTATGTATGTATAAAATGTATGTAAGTATGTGTATGTACAAACCAGGTGCGGTCCAGACTCACACGCCCCCGGGAACAAAAACAATCGTGCGCACAAACACAAACATGCACACACCCACATACATACATACATACATACATACATACATACATGCACGCACACACACACACAAACACAGACACAGACACAGACACAGACGCAGACACAGACACAGACACACACACACACACACCACGGCCGCGAGTCCACGAGTGCCCGGAGAGCGAGAGGAAGAGAGAGATAGACAAAGAGAGAGAGAGGGAGAGAGAGAGAGAGAGAGAGAGAAAGAAAGAGAGAGAGCGAGAGAGAGAGGGCGAAAGAGGGCGAGAATGTGGCTATCGTGCAAGCATTCCGGGCTTTGAGCCTACGTCATCTACCTTTTGTATGCCTTTCAATGTTCTTGGCATGATGCCATGTTACCATCGTCACACTTGCTGCTGCTGCCGCTGCTGCCACATGTTGTCTAGTTGTGGTTACACGCATCACTAGAAACATGTTCGTCATGCTGTCTCTCTGCTTCTTCTAGAGGCCAGCGGCTGTGATGTGGATTTTAGATTTGGCGTCTCGATTCCTGAGATCAGGGTTTGGGGTTCAATAGGTTCCATTCAATTTTATTGTGAGCCAGGAGGGCTCAGTCGGGTGTGTCATGCTAGGAGCCCTGCGCTACACCCTCGACCTATGGGCATAGGCACATTTTCCACCCATACTCCGCATGCGGAACCCCTAGGCCCTCAACCTTAGATGTATTTCGAGCCTGAGGCCCGACATCTCCAAACCCCTTAGCTACCCATAGGCCCCAAAGTAGTTCCTTTTGGGGATTACCTTATAGAATTCTAAATATGAACCCCAAAAAGGAACTACTTTGGGGCCTATGGGTAAACCCGAACTATATGCTGCAGAAAAGCAAGAAGAAACACAAGAAGCCCTAGGACGCCAGAGCGCCAGTCCAACATTCTCTATCCCAAGCAGTGCCTCTGAGGGGTTCAGCAGTCCTGAAGCCAAGATCTCACTTGCCTGGCAGGCGATGGGGCAGGTGGGCTCCCGTGTAGAGTCAAAGTCAAGAGTAGTGTTGTAGGAATCAGGAGTGGGAGGTCTAATATAGGGGCCTAAAAAATGGACTAGGTATACTATAATTATAATAAGGACCCCCAAAATAGTTATTTAGGCCCCTATAGTTTGAATTCAGGGTTCGGGGTTGAGGGTCTTTAGGAAATCGGGTCTCCAGATGCCCCAACGACAACTCTGGAGTGCAAGTCCCAGCGCAGCAGCCCACCTTGAGTTCTCCATCATGGTCAACATCGAAGTACCTCGGATCTTCACTTCAGAGAGCACGATACAGATTCTCCGCAAGAGGCTACTTGCAGTATCAGAGATGTCGTCAACTGAGACAGAAGTGGGGTAGTCTCATTTTGCAGGACACTTATAGACTATGGCCCCAATTCTGCCAGACTTAGCAAGTCCTGATTTTGGAACCCGGCTTTTGAGAAGAGAGTCAGACAATCGACTGTGGGTTCCAGAGGCGGGCCCTAGGCCAAACTAAACACCCCACACCTAGTTTGGGAGTTTCCGAAAATTAGGGGTACCTTATGTTGGGGTCCTTATGATAAGGATCCTACTATTTAGGATACTATATTAGGGTCCCCTATTTTCGTAACCCCCATTTGGGACCTGAGTGCCGTGGCACTTCTTTACACGCCCTACAAGGCCCTACACCCCAACCCTGTAGAAGACAAAGAGCACGACAACAAGTTGGCGATCCATGTTTGTAGCTTCCCTGTTCAACATACGAATCTACTGGCAGCATCTGTGCGGCAAGGCTGGCAAGGTTCCCAAAATCTGTAGAGCTCTTCCATTGCCCACGGCATAAAACCACAAGCCATGGAATCTTACGGTATGTAGCATGTAACATAAAATACAAAATAGCATCCAAAGAAAAACCTAACATTTGTAATCTACAACATGTAATATAGAACCAGCGAAAATAGCATAAACTTACGCTATATTACAACGTACTCAATACAATATAAATGAGCTGACGGTAATATGCAATAGGATGTACATATATATATAGATAGATAGATAGATAGATGGCAATATGTAGCATATAACTAACAAATGCAATCCAGACTAGATACTGTTTGACTAGATACTATTTAAGATATATATATATATATATGCAAAATACGATATGTAACATACAAGATGTTTGATCTGCTAGATACTAATTGCAATATGTAGTATGTTCTATATAGTACTGCTAAGATTGAAGCCCCAAAGCCAAAAGCCAAACAGGCCGGCTCGCTTGAAGACACACTGCAAGTCTTCCAGTTGAGCCTGCAATGCCATCCACCGTCAATGTCATGCCGATCGCCAATATATTCAATATGATGAGCGGCTCTTGGTCCTGCTAGTGTTACTATTAAGGCTATGGCGACCATGACCACGACGACGACTGTCGTCGCGACGACTGTCTTGAATTTTCTCGTGGAGCTTTGAACTTAGACACCAAGAAGCGAACATAAACAGCCGAAGCAACTGTAAAATCAACAGGCATCTGGAGCTGTGTCGGCACGTCCAGCTCCCAGAACCCACCCCACTATCTGCATCAACCCGCGGATGCAACTCTCAGGAGGAGCCTCCGGCAGCAGGGGTGGGGTGGTCACGATCCTCCTGGAGGTCTAGGGTTTAAGGGTTTAGGGTGTCATGTTCTGTTGCTCCGGCAGATGACAGCCCGACAGACGCTGGTGTTGCGATGGCCTTGACAAATTGAGGGTGAGATGATATGTGCTGGCTATTGCCAGACTGTTGCATGCTTGTAGTTGTGGGATCTGACAACTGTCCACAATGTGCAGCGCCAGTTGTCTAGATTCAAAGCTGCGTCGTGGCAACAGCCGAGATGAGTCTGAGTAGCTTCATGAAAACCTGACGTGATCTTGCTTTCATGCGACAGCCTTCGGTGCACGTCAATTGAACCCCAGTCCGAGGCAGTTCTTTTCACACAACATGCCCGCCTTGCTGGACGGTCAAGACTTGTTTAGAGTTTAGAGGTTGGGGGCTCGCCTGATTAGGGAGTGCACAGGACAGACCTGAACCCTAAACCCTAAACCCTGAAGCAGGGCAACCTTGCCTGAAATCTTGCTACAGACTGTTCCAGTGCGCAGCGTCCTGTCCAAAGACGCGGACAGTTCGGTGCCCCACCTGGCAAACTTTGATGACTTTAATGTCATTCGGATTCAGGATTTAGGGTGATCTAGACTCTGGATGACAAGCTGCTGAAGAAAGTCGAGGACGATGGCAACAAACTCTCCGTTAGACATTCAGGCTTACCAACTGTAATTATTACAATAGTAGCATAGTTCTATGTCGTATGGCATGGTACAGAAGAAGACCATGGGATCGATGAGGATCCCAACACTCTACAACCTCCGGACCGAAGCAATTCCGAAATCAAGACCCGGGAGAGCATCGCTTCTAAACTCCCCACCTTTCAACACTCCGAAGTCTCGAACCGATCGCACCTCGATCCAGCTGGAACTGGTGTTTTTGGAGCTTTCGGCTTCGAGTTTAGCGATGAATTTGGAACCGCCACGACTCAAAACCTAAAACCAAGAGCCTTCGCATCTCCGCCAAACTCGTTATCTGCGCAGCAGGCCAAAGAACCCGCATCATGTCCTGCAGGTTGAGAATAGAATCAAAGTAGGCTTTGGGAATTTGTAGAGTTTACTAAGTATTCGCAACGGCTCCTAGCTTAGGGGCCTAGGGGCTTTATCATTATTGTGATGTGTTTGTGCATGTACACGTTCGGAACTTCTCCGGAACTCCACAGCGTCGAGGGGCTAGCATCGACACTTGCATAGACATGAAATGTTGACTAAACACGGACACAGAGATCGAAAGAGATGCATAGGTTCTAACACCCTGGGCTTTTAAGTAACCAGGGAGAAAAAAGTATAAACTTTTATTTCATAAGGGTTCCATTAAGAAAAAAAGTATTAAAGTATGGTACTCCAAAGCCCAGCACCTGACCCCTTCGAGGTGATCCTAAGCCGCTACTCGCAACCTTTAGCCTTCGTCTGTGGCTTTCTGCGTGGAGCGCCGGGGAAGGGGGAACCATACACTGATCCTGCAGATTCCAACCCCTATCCTAGTGCTACTTAGCAAAACCCTGCATTGCCCTAGTTGCCTTGTAGTTATCTTTCCTACTATAGATAGATGGATCCTTTTTATAGGGACCCCAAACTAAGGTACCACTGATTTTCGGAAACTCCCATATGAGTTCATGGGGCACAGGACGGACAACATAACATAGAAACAACAATGCTGCAGGGAGCAGGGGTCTAGCCCAATGCTTTTGAATCAAGAGTTTGCTCTGCAGCACGCATTCCAAACATCTACACCGAGGAACGGCAATGAGCAGTTTTCGGATCCAACTTACGACCGCAAGGAACAAACACGGGCACCTCCAGCACGAAGGAACTTTTGACACCCAGCAACACCTCTCCATTCGGATCGGGCTTCGGCCATGTGATCGGGTGGGGGAAGTTTATTGGCGACTACTCTTGCTCTCGCTAAGTTTTCTTCCGAAATGGCTCTCGTGCCTTTCTAGGTTTGATTAGGTACGCTTCGGGGCTGCGGCCCTTGCAGGAGGTTCCTCCTGAGTTGCTTTCTCCTATGAGTTGGCCCAAAGAAAAGCCCGATCTGTTCAACCATGTAAAAAAGTTCGTGCGTCCCTGAAGGGTCTGAATGGAGGAGCCCCTATAGCCGAACTAATTACCAATCCATTTTGGTTTTCCTTATTATAAATCTAGTATAATGGGCCCCAAAACCCTATTCTAGTTCTTAAGGCCCCTACAGTAAACACTGCTCCTACTCAAACTGAACACGACGTGCGACCACCCGAAACCGCAATCCCGATCTCCGGGCGCTCTCAGCATGCAAACCACATACAGGTCTTTAATGTAGAAGCCTTAATAATTAGAATAAGGTCTGCGGGTATATGTAGGGGCCTTATAGCCTAGTAATCAGAACAAAGTTCGGGGGTATATTAACCTATAACAACAACTATAATTAATCAGGAACCCCCAAAAAACCCAAAACTAACTAGAAAGGCCCCTGAATTAGACTCTTCTGGAGTGGGGCATTCTGTGCATGCCAACATGCAGGGCTTCAGGCTACAGTCAGCAGGTGGTCCCTGTTGTGAAGGGTGTAGCATTGGGAGTTTCATCTCCAAGCCCCGCATTGCGGTTCAAATCAATAGCAAACGAATACCCCGGACCCCAGACCACCTTCAACCCTCTTGGCCGTCTTGAGTCTTAACCCCACAGCCAGTTAAAATTAGATCCTATCAGTACTTGATATACCCATAAATGCCTCTGCAGGGCAAGACCCCCAAGCTCATAAACCCAAGCCCTAAAACCCTACAGCAAAGACTCGCACAAAACCCAGTAAACCGAGAGTGTCAGAGCGACTCCACACCGCTTGGTGCATGAAACCCTATAGATTTTCTGAAATCACTGAACCCTATAGAACCCTGTAGAATCACCGAGCAAAGCTTGCCTCCATCTTACATCCTGCACCCTACATCCAGCCTGTATTCAAGGCCGAAACCCTGAACCCTAAACCCGAACCCAATACGTAGACCCCCCAACTACCCTGTACTATACTTCAAACACCCAATATTAAGGACCATAAGGGCTCTATTAAAGCGTAGTACCAGGGGGTTCCTGGTGAGCACTAAACCCCAAACCCCTAAACCCCTAAAACCTAAGCCCTAAACCCCTAAAACCCCTAAACCCCTAACCCTAAACCCTAAACCCCTAAAACCCCTAAACCCCTAACCCTAAACCCTAAAACCCCTAACCCTAAACCCTAAACCCCCAAACCCCTAAACCCCTAAAAACCCTGAACCCAATCAAACCGAAGCCCGAAACCCAGCCTGCTCGAGGGTCTTTAGGAACCTGCTGACGACGCGAGGCACATCCTCTCGCAGCACCAGCTTTGGGATTTAGTACTTAGGGCTTAGGGGTTTAGGGTTTAGGGATTTAGTACTTAGGGTTTAGGGGTTTAGGGTTTAGGGATTTAGTACTTAGGTTTTAGGGGTTTAGGGCTTTAGTACTTAGGGCTTAGGGGTTTCGAGTTTAGGGCTGTAGGATTCAGGGGTTTTGGGTGTTCGAGTTTTTTCAGGGGCTAAGGTCTTAGGGTCGAGGGGTTTAGGCCTTACAGGGCTTATAGGGTTCAGGGCCCAGTGCTCGAGATTTAAGGCTAGGAGTTGAGCGACTCTTGCCCGCCCTGATTCCAACCACTGCTCGGGCTCCTTTAAAGGGTTTCTCAAGGGATACTATAAGGGATCTATAGGGGTACTATAATATAGGAGCCTTAATAGTTAGAATGGATTTTGAGGGCCCCTTAAACTATACTTGCGATAAGGAACCCCCCAAAGTGTTGATAATTATGTAGGCCCCTGTACGTAGTACCCACCTCCTCGGAACTCATGGCAGCCCACTCAGGAACACCATCGGGAACACCTGCCCAGGGAAGTGCATTCTCGAAGAGTCTTGATCGACTCGTTAGCAATCTTGAAGAGCTACACACTGTGTCGAGCATTCCTATTCCGGTTGAGGATTTAGGGAGCCGTCTGCTGCACGGCTCATAGTTAAAGGAGCTATTATATGGGTGTAGGGTGCACGTGAAAACCAGCTCTGTACAAAGAAGCTGCAGGAAAAAGTTGGGTTTCAGCTGTCCTGTCCAGATGTGGCTTGGGCTTCATACCTTCTGAATATGTTCGTAGAAGCGGATCAGTTTCCAATGTCACAGTCAGAGACACGCAGGTAAACTGAGACACATCTTCGAAAGTATCAGAACGCCCTGTCCGATTGTTTCTCGCATCTTCGTCACGACAGCAGCAAAAGTCAAGAGCGTACAAAAGGCGGGCATGTCTTAACATAGAGTGACCGCTAATGGACTTAGAAGCAGCTAGAAAACACCTAAGCCATTGATCCCACCCTTTCTGAACCCTCAGCCCTGATGAACTGGCACATCCAGTCGCACATGAAGTTTCCCCGCGACAAAAAGATACTGGTAAACAATATGATCAAGCATGAGGACAGCTGCGATTTGGTATGCAGTCTTTTCTGCTATCTGATCTGAGATGAGCTAATCTGACCACGGTCTCTTCATGGCGCGATGGCTACGGAGTAAGGGCACGGGGCTCAAGTTGGGGCAGCTTCTCGCTTATTATGCTTGTGAGGTGCTTCGGATCTTCCAGCTTTACTGCTCAGAGCCCCAACCCTAAACCGCCTAAACACTGCAAACCCTACACTCAAAGATCCAAAGCCTAGACACTTATAAACCCCAAAACCCTAAACTCATATACCCAAACACAACAAAACGCTGATTTAGTACTGCCTTATTTCCCGAATCTTCAGCAAACCTCCTTCCGGCTGCGCTGCCATAAGGCCCTGGGAACGTCAGAAATGGGTCGAGATTAGAGCTTCGGGTTTAGGGTCTCTGCTTTAACAGTAGTGTGCCTTCTTTGCTAAAAACTAGCCAACGGTCCTGGGATTTCTGAAACAGCATAACAGCGATGGGAGGCTCAGGCTGCGTGGAGCAAGTTGGGAATGAAAAGTTCAGCAGCTAGGATCAGCTAGGAATGCGTGTTAAAGAGCCCGACAACGTAGCCTCACCCTCCACTAGCTCTTGAAACCACCTTGTCCAAGTAACGGCTAGGAACCGAAACCCTCGGGCACAGGCCATAAGCCCTCCATCCCCTACCCTCCGAAAGCAAAGACCTACAAATAACAGCTAATTACCAAAAACGCCTAAGTCCCGTGACATGTACAATGTACTTGTATCAATGTCTTCTATTTACATATCCTCCATAACTTGCCATGAAGATTACGAGCTCACACGAAAGTACTAGAGATTTAGGACTACATAGTCGATTTGTGTCCCTTCAAACATGACAAACCTGATTTCTCTTGGCCCAAATTATCGGCAAGAGCTCTGTGGCTTAGCCCTACAATGCTGTCACCCTTCGCAGGACTTGTCACTGCGTTGTGGTTCCTTCGTGAATCTCAGTGCTCAAAGCCATTAGATGGATAGGACCTCTACATCTCATGCTACAACGTTGAAACTGATTTTATTAAACCACAACATTGCGAATCGTAAAACGTTGCAGCATCGGGTCCGAACATGCCGTATAAAATGGGCATATTCGCCTCTAGACAACTGGAACTTGCGGGGATTGTGCAGAAAGCAGCGTAAGTTCACGGTCAGGTTGGTTGATTTCGGAACCACAACCTCGCGAAGTCTTCCTCTGGGATTCTGGGCTGATCTTGCTAGAGCTCTTCGAAATTTTCCCTTCCGGCTAAACATCAATTCCTAGAATAATTTCTCTCTTGTCCATGTGATAACCCTGGCACTCCTCTCAGGTGGTCGGACGGTCTCTCTCTCCGCGGCAAACCGGCGTTTTGAAAGCACATGTACATATGGAAACCACATATACATACGTATACCATAATTATGGGTATAGGTCACACTACTGCAAGATCTACTCGTGTGGCCAAGCTTTCACTTGAAGCTATAGGTAGGGTCTCTTGGGCAAGGAAACCTGATTAGACGCACGCACCCACATCTGTATACATATATATATATGCACATATATGCATACATATACAGACATGTGCAAATATCTTTGTAAACGTCCGTATGTGTACATATATTTAATATACACATGTATATCCGCATGTATGTATGAGTGTAAACAGTATGCACATATATACCTATGCAGGTGTATGTATTTCTGTAAATGTGCATGTGTACATATATATATATGTATGTACATATATTTTTTTAAAAGTATGTACATATATATATAGTACACATGTCTATCTTTCAATCTTGTTTATATATTTGGATCTTTGTGTGCATACATCTGTATATGCAGTTACATATGTATATACGCATATGCACATACGTACATACATCTGTCTGTGCAAATGCATATGAACATATTTGTAAACCTACATACCCATGTATGAATATGTGTCTTTACAGATGAAATTTATGTGTATAAGTATGTGATAGATGTATAGGTGTGTATGAACCTGCGTATATACATATATACCTGTTTGCACTTACCTAGATCGCACAGTCAAACCAGATAATGTAAGGGGCCTTAATAATTAGAATAGGGTTTGGGGGCATATTATACGATAACAATAATAACGAACCGCCAAAATAGTATAGGTAATTGTTAAGGCCCCTATATTATATAGTACTCTTATAGATCCCTTATAGTATCCCTTAAAGGACCCCTTTAAAGGAACCCCTGGGGTGCCTTCGCCAGCTCGGTCATCCTGGCTTCTGCAAAGGGACGGAACTCCGAGAAGTCGCAGCCTCAGTGAGTTTCAATCATTGGGAGTTTCCGAAAGCAAGGGGGCTTAATGTAGTACCCTGAATAGTAGGACTTAGTAGGATCCTTATAATAAGGATCCCAAAATAAGGTACCCCTAATTTTCGGAAACTCCTTATTGGTGCTAAGTTGAAGAACTTTCCTAAGAGCCAAGAACCGGCTGAATACCTGGGACCTACAGGCACTCCCAAAATTTACCCGGAAGCTGGTCCTTACCATGCAGACTTCTAGTTGGTCAATCTTCTGAAACTGCCATTTGCAGTGGTGCCCGGGGATATTCTTGTCCACACTTCGCACTGTGCAAGCCTATCAGCGGCACTGCGTTCCTCAGCATCACTGTCTTCATGACTACGGCGGCCACGAGGACGACGACTGGAACGACGGCAAGGACGACGACGACGACGGCTACTCGCGACTGTTGCTCCTGCAGCGGACGGTTACTTCTACTCCTGAACGCTGCTGCTACCGCTGCTACTACGACGACGACTACTACTACTACTAACACCACCACGACTAGTAGTACCACTACTGCTACTAACCGCTGCTTGCTGGTCTTTCTTCTCCCGCCCCCGTTGCTGCTGAGACGACGGCCAGAACGACGACGGCGACTACCAGCACCACTACCACTGAGCTCCAAGACCCTGCCTCTGAGCCCGGAGCCCTGAACTGTAACCTTCAGCCTAGCCGCCCTAGCCAAACTCACCCTTAGCCCTAAACCGAACCCACATCCTAAGTTTAAACCCAAGGCCCCAAAGCCAAAATCCGAAACCCTACACCTTCAACCCGAAACCCTGAAGCCTAAAACCCTAAAATCCGAAACCCTCGCGTGCAGGGTGATGGATTGCCAGGTCACTGGGCGAACCATCTAAATACACTGAAGTATATCTATCTGTATGTACTATATATATATATATATATATCACTAGATATCTGCCTGAACATTATTGTTTATACACATAGTTATATATGTATGTAGCACTCGGTCCGAGGGGGCTTTAGGACGATGAAGAACCCTAGCTGCGGGATCTACGGGTAAGGACAAGGAGTGTGGAGTTAAGTGTCAGACGACCAGAGTGGTCGTTGTCCAACTTCATCCACATCTTGCAGAGCATCTCTACCTTCGGAACATGCAGGGTTTAGGGCTTAGGGGTTCGGCGCCGGATTTGGGACATTTACTGTTTAGGGTTCAGGGGTTGCGGGGCTTCTCAAAGGGGCGTGGAGGCCTAGGGTGTAAAGCTTAAGGAGCTCAGGACCTTATGCACTAAGGGGCGGAAAAAGGTTTGGAGGTTTACGGTTTGGGGTCGGCAGACGTTGATGTGGCCATTGCAATGCAATGGCATGTGACTTCGATACTTGAAGATGCTTGAACCATCTCTCTGACACACTTCTCTCGGCAGAGAACGTCACCGCAGAAACCCATTACGCCCAAAACGAGGTGTGCTGCAATCTGTGGACGGAAAGCCTCTCCATTGCTCTCCATTCATACAGAAAGGATTGCGGGTTGAGATGGATGCGTCGATAGAAATGCAGAGCGAGATGTCGCTCCAATAGTACTTGCTAGTCATGATGGCGAAAGGCCTACTGCATGTCATGATGGCGACGACAACGATGACCGTCATGCTGCTGACAGTGCGTCTGATGATGACCATGATGCACATGACAACTGCAAAATAGCGAACAAGCTTAGTGAACAAACTTAGTACACAGACCGCAACCAGCAATAACAGCGACAAAAGCAGGAGCGGTGATCTGCATACGATAATCTCTCTCTCTCTCTCTGCATCGCTGCTCTCCATCTAGAGCGAAAGCTGGCTTGGCGAACCTGTGCTCTTGTGCCAATGCTGTCGGTCGTTAACCTGGCATGCGTCGGAAGGCTTGGAGCTTCAGGGGTTCGCGGGTTTCAGATCTATACAAGGGCTACAATACAGGGGCCTGAATAATTACCTATACCATTTTTTTTGGGGGGGTTCCTTATTATATTTATCGTATAATGGGCCCCGAAACCCTATTCCATAATAATTAAGGCCCCGATATTAAAAAGTACTCTTATAGATCCCTTATAGTATCCCTTAAAGGACCCCTTTAAAGGAACCCTATTCTACTTACTAAGGCCCCTATATTATAGTACCCTTATAGGTCTCTTATACTAGCCCTTTAAAGGACCCCTTTAAAGGAACCCTATATTTTTATAAGCTATCAGGGTTTCTTAGCCGTTCCGAGTTTGCGGCCGAATCCTGCAGGGCTTTGGTTCCGAAGTCGTTCGCTTGGGAGAGGAAGCGCTCGCTGTGCATGGGTTTAGGGTTTAGGGTTTAGGGGCTTAGGGTTTAGAGTTTAGGATTTAGGGTTTATAGAAGTTGTTAAGGGTTTGGGTGCCAAAAACGTTTTGACCGAAACGTTTCGACCGAAAGTTTTGAGCGAAAAATTTGAGAAGGTTGTGACCGAAACGTTTTGAGCAGGTTTTCTCAATGAAACCTGATTTTGGAAAATGCTGGGCTGGGCTGGGCTGGGCTTCGAACACACCCACTCACAATCTGCGAGCATCATGGAGCGGTCGCGTCATTAGTCGTTTTGGGTGCCAAAGACGTTTGGACCGAAAGTGTTTTGGAACCATGATTCGGAATTGGTGGGTTGGGGCTATGCCGGAGATGGGATGGGAAACACGAGAGAGGCATTCCGTATCGGTGGCAGAAGTTGTGCTGGGCTTGGCTGGGCGGGCTGGGCCGGGCTGGGCAAGGCTGGACTGGGCTGGGCTGGGCGGGCTAAACAGCGTGGAACGCACAGCTGCGCGTGCACGTTCACACACTGCCGATATCGATCTGTTGCATGCCCACACCTGCCATAAGGGTGTTGCCATGCTCCTTGTCGCTGTAGCTGATGGCGTTGTCAGCCACGGCTATGAAGGGAGGGGGTAGGACCGCATCATAGATTTGCAAGTCCGTCATTGCATAGCAGGGGCAGCACTCCGCTTACAGAACGGAGCCTACATGCTCGCATCGGAGCTGCCTCTACCACACTTCAAGGCAGTGCATACGAACTGCCACGAGCTTGCCCTGAAGAGCGACGCCATCGCGGACCACATAAACCTGTCTCGGCTGCAGCAGCGATGTGGTCTCGCAGCATGCGACGAGGGTGGCCGCGCGGTCGGGCCTCAACACAACACGTATACCACATTTTCCGTCCGGGCCAGATAGCACGGCCTCTTCAGGACGATCTGCAACAGGGGAACTGGGCGAGTCCAGACATGTGCTAGCAATCGAGGACGAGCTTCTGGGTGAGCAGGTGTGCCGTTGCGGCGAGCGTGACCGTGCAGGATCCCGCAAGGCAGGCAAACATTCGGTTACAGCCGAAGTGCTGGCAGGAACTGCGGCTGGTGTTTCAACATCACGCCCGGCCCCGGCCATGTGTGCGGAAGGTGCGGCGGCCGCTGTCCTAGGAGTAGCAGCCTCGAAGTTGGGGCGGGCCGCTGGTGCCAAGTTTTTCCTGTTGTCGCAATGGCCCAGCTGCGTCTTCCGAGTGCAGGCAGTAAAATGTCCAATTGCTTGGTTGGGCATTTGCGTGTAAAGCATGAGATCTGAGATGGGGAGGTGTTTCCCAAGCCAGCATTTGCACGGCCTCTGGAATGCACAAACAGCATGCAATTTCCGAAGGTCGAAACCACACGGCCTTCTCACTGCATGCATGCAGTACAATGAGACCTTGAGGCGCAACATGAGCATACGAAGTGACTGCGGCTTGAGTTTGATCGTTGGTGACGAGGTACCCTACACACTTTACGCGACACAAGACCCCGGATGTTCTGCTACACGGTATCAGACTGCGACCTACCCATCATGTTGCACAAAGGGTCTACTAAGTATGCTCCGCTTGCCTCACGATGCTGCACGTTGCTGCATCCCCTTCCTCCGAGCATTCGATGTCAGCTACGCCTATTTTCACTCGTCTTTTAAAGAAGGACACTACTTCGAATTCTGACCCGGCAGGCGGGCGTTCGTTTGGAGACTAAGCTCGCAGCATGAGCAGATTCAGCTTCCCCTGGATGTGCTTGAATCGCTTCGAGCAATTGGACGTCAGACCTAAGGCCAATGATGCTTTTGTGCCCCGTTTCCAACTTAGCTCAGCGGATGTCCATGGGCATTCCTGCTGGAACGGCTCGAGGGCCGTCGGCTCCTTCAAACACCAAAACACCAGGAACTTCAACCTAATCCCCACCGCAAAATACTTTCCAAGGTGGTGCCTCGTCCTGGCACGGTCTGATTCGAACAGCACCGACGAGCACACGCGGCGGAACAATGGTTCGGCGCTGGACCAAAGTGAGGTCGTCCGGATGGGGTTCCACGCGCCCCAACCGGAAGCACCGGTTCACCAGAGTCGTCTTGGTGAACTCACGAGCCTCCTCCATAAGCTCCTGCCAGACGAAACGGTGTCGAAACGGAGTCGACACACAGGGTCAGGATATGCAAAGCCACGATCGGGCGAGGAAAGTCCACCAGTGCAGTGACCGCTTGCTTGTATGCTGCGAGCACTCTGCTGTCCAGTTGGAACAACTCCTGTGGCGATTCAGCTACCAGCTCGAAGTGTTCCTGGTCTTCAAGAAGTCTGAGAAGTTCAGCGCGCCTATCACTCACGGTCAATAACACAAACGACGAGTCTTTGTCGGATTTGACCGCGCTCCAAACACTTGTAGTCATGAGGTTAAAGGCGAGGGAGTCAAGCGAAGTGTACCACGGTTTAGGGTTTTAGGGTTTAGGGTTTAGGGTTTATAGTTAAGCCAAAAACGTTTTGACCGAACGTTTTGACCGAAACGTTTTGACCAGGTTTTCTGATTGAAACCTGATTTTGGGAATTTGGGCTGGGCTGGGGGTTGGGGCTGGGCTGGGGGTTGAGGGTGGGGCTGGGGCTGCTCTGGGGATGGGGGGAGG
>BGNK01006725.1:0-23591 GCA_003297005.1 Symbiodinium sp. clade A Y106 | reverse complement strand
CGGACGCTTCTGACCCGGCATAAACACCTTGTCAATGGTATTGTGGAAGTCAAGGAGAATCACACGCTGCACGGCTCTTCGAACAGAATCTCGCAACCTGATACGCCTATTCGTCACTGGCGAAATCAACAAGGAACCGCCTCCGATGAGGGCCGAGTCGATATATCCGTCAACCTCCCCACGATGCTCTTCCACTGGGCCTNCAGAATCTCGCAACCTGATACGCCTATTCGTCACTGGCGAAATCAACAAGGAACCGCCTCCGATGAGGGCCGAGTCGATATATCCGTCAACCTCCCCACGATGCTCTTCCACTGGGCCTTCCTTCGCTGCTGGTGGTGGATAGTTAGGCTCCTTGGGAACAGCTGGTCTCGCCTTTTGAAGTGGTGGTGGCCTCGGCTTAGNGATGCTCTTCCACTGGGCCTTCCTTCGCTGCTGGTGGTGGATAGTTAGGCTCCTTGGGAACAGCTGGTCTCGCCTTTTGAAGTGGTGGTGGCCTCGGCTTAGGCAAAGAACGAGCCTTAAGAGCTGGAGGAAGAACCGCAACTTCTGGGACCTTTGGAGCTGGAGGGAGAACCGCAGCGGGTGGGATCTTTGGCGCTGCCGGACGAATCTTCGGGGTCGGGCGAAGCTTAGGCTCTGAGGGCCTGGATAGAGAAGGCCTTGGCGGCGGTGGCGGAGGATTCACAAAAATCAAACGTCCGTATTTGGGAACTTCCCCAGTCGCTTTAGGAATAGAGGATGCCGCAGGAGTAGGAGATGAAGAAGAAACCGGTACTTCAATATCCTCTTCAACCTCAACTTCAATCTCTACCCTCTCCTCAGCCGAAAACGACCTTGGAACCACAGAAGATGACGAAGCCTCCTCCTGAGTCTGCGGTTGATCGTCCTCGTCCAGCTGATCTGGAGTCCACCCTGGTAAAGTATATAGAGGACGCTGCGATTTATCCGCGTGGATAATATAAATTTGATCCTCTGTAAGATCCGGCTCAGANTATAGAGGACGCTGCGATTTATCCGCGTGGATAATATAAATTTGATCCTCTGTAAGATCCGGCTCAGATTCCAACCGGAACTTAATGTAAGCCTTCCGCTTACGCTGAGCCACTTTGCCGGCCCTGATGCCACGACGAGGAGCAGCCGGAACCTCCGGTGGTGGTCCTTGCTCCTCAATCGGTGGCGGATACAGACTGTACCTTATTCCGCATCCCGTTTGATTGGAGGCTTTCTAAACCCAGAAGAACAATACGGCTGATAACCAGTTATTCCGACCCCAAACACAGAACACGCAATGTTAGAGTAGGAACGAAAGAGAAGGGAAAGGAAAACCGAAGAGGAACCCCGACCCTGAATCAAGAAGCACAGCTCGGTAGCGCTTCTTTTCATGCTTGAGCCAAATGGTAACATTGGCGTAAGTTGGCTACACAGTCAGACATTACTTTACAAGAGGGAANCAAGAAGCACAGCTCGGTAGCGCTTCTTTTCATGCTTGAGCCAAATGGTAACATTGGCGTAAGTTGGCTACACAGTCAGACATTACTTTACAAGAGGGAACATCGTAGATTCACAACTCAGGCATGGCATATTGCAGGGCAGGCATGGCATATTGCAGGGCACGCATGGCATATTGCAGGGCAGGAATGGCAATAGTGCCAGGCAGGCATGGCATATTGCAGGGCAGGCGTGGCATATTGCACCGTCGCTCACCGTCGTTCAAAGCATCGTTCACCATCGTTCACCGTCGTTCAAAGCATCGTTCACCGTCGTTCACCATCGTTCACCATCGCTCACCGTCGTTCACCGTCTTTCAAAGCATCGTTCACCCTCGTTCACCATCGGCCACCGTCGTTCAAAGCATCGTACAACTTCAGTACTGGAAATGCCTCGTTTGGGATGTTGCGGGTCCTGGCTGGATTGTGCCGTGTTGTGGCACAACTTTAGGCATATTGCAGGGCAGGCATGGCCGATAGGCGATGGGCCATGGGCCATGGGCAATGGGCGATGGGCGATGGGCGATGGGCGATGGGCGATAGGCGCCATGGGCCATGATGGGCGGATGGGCGGATCCCGGAAGGGAGGGCTGCGACCTTCTCCACAGCGCCTGCAAAAGCAGCCGCCTTGCCCTCCGATTGCGTGCCCTACCCGCCCATTCAGCAACCCGGCCATGGCTCAGGGGCAAAGTGCTCGTTGCATAACCCCTATGTTGGGAAGCCCGGGCCTTTCCCCAGCTGGAATCGAGATTTTGGGGTGACCAAAGGCTCCGGGGGCATCGGGCTCTCCTGGGACATCCGGCTCTCGCCGGACATCCGGCTATAAGGGTTTCATAAAGCTTCACAAGGCTTGAATAATCAGGCTTCATAAAAAGCTTAGCTAATAAAGCTTTGTAATGAAGCTTAATTGTGCATGCAATCATCCATCCAGCCATCGCAGCCATCCCATCTTCCATCCAGTCAATGCATGCTATTACATCGACCGTTCATGCGAATTCATGCTTGTTCTCAGCACTTCTCAGCAGCTGTCACCAGATGGTAGTTGTTGTGGTAGTGGTANATCCCATCTTCCATCCAGTCAATGCATGCTATTACATCGACCGTTCATGCGAATTCATGCTTGTTCTCAGCACTTCTCAGCAGCTGTCACCAGATGGTAGTTGTTGTGGTAGTGGTAGCTGGATTGTGCTTCATCGTAGTACAACACCAGTACTGGAAATGCCTTCTCTCGGGTGCTGGCTGGATTGTGCATCATCGTAGTACAACACCAGTACTGGAAATGCCTCCTCTCGGGTGATGGCTGGGTTGTGCTTCATGGTAGTACAACACGAGTACTGGAAATGCNGGGTGCTGGCTGGATTGTGCATCATCGTAGTACAACACCAGTACTGGAAATGCCTCCTCTCGGGTGATGGCTGGGTTGTGCTTCATGGTAGTACAACACGAGTACTGGAAATGCCTCCTGTCGGGTGCTGGCTGGATTGTGCTTCATCGTAGTACAACACTAGTACTGGAAATGCCTCTTCTAATATTAGGGGGGAGTTTAGTAAAAGAGGGAAGGGATTATTGATTTTGCCTACTATACATACACATGTATACATTCATATATTATGACTATACGATGGACCTTGTCGCGCCAGCCTTGTCGCAAAAACCCATCTTTGTTACAAACTTTGTCGCGCAGTGGGCGCCCAGGCCCTGTTACAAGGCAGAAGGTTTTGACCCGCTGCCATATGATAACAGTGACACTGGTGAGATTAACCATTCATACCACAGACGATGTGCAACAGCGACAACAAGAACAGCGGCGACAAACAACAACAGCAACATACTTTAAGTGAAGGTCAACATGACAATGTCCGTAAGCTGCAATGTATCCTTGCATGTGTCGCTGCCAGTGGCACCGCAATCAGTCCTGCGAATCGCTCTGTGTTGGCACATTACTGCAGGTACGATCGGAGCCAGGACAATGGACGCAAGCGCTTGTTCAAAGCAGCGCACACAAGAAAATGCAGAATCAGACTAACAGAAGTCCAGCTCTTGATGACATCCGCAGACCGTAAGTACAAAACGAGCAGACGATAACCGTTCCCTCTCCACCCTCAACGTAAGAAGCCCATTGTATTGCCATGGTGTTGGTTGGTGAGAAACGATAAGAAGAGTCAAGCAGTCACGCATGCTTTCGGAATCAGCGCTCATAGTAATTACTCTAAGCACCTAACGACCTAACCACTCAGACCAAACAACGAATCCTGACGGGAAGAGGCCCGCGCCCGGGGGAGGAGACGTCCGGCTTCTTGCACACGCAGTTCAGGTCGTAGTACTGTCTGGAATCGCAGTCTGCCCTGCAGCTACTGAGCTACTGGATGTTGAGTCATAAAATGACAAAGCAATAGACTCTACCCGCATGCGCATCTCTCGGTCCATCTCTCTAAGTAACATGGACCAGGTTGTCTCGGTCAAACCAGTTCCGTGCTGGTGCTGCGGGGCGCATTGCTGCGGACAGAAGAACTTGCATGTAGAGCTTGCAGGCAAAGCGGCACCACTATGCAGAAGATCGCAGAAGCATGAACAAGCTGCCTGCTACATCTGCTCTACCAGTACCTCTGCAAAGCACCTTCGGATCCGAATTGATTCGTAACAGTTTACAAACTTCACCAAGAGGCGTGGACACGTCCTCGTCGAAGCTGCAGGGGGAAAAGTCCAGGTTGTCCCTGCGGTCAAGTTAGATGACACGGTGGTTGTCAAAACGGTTGTCAGATAGAAGGTCCTGCTTGCGGTCACAAGGATGCCGAGCAAAAAGACACGCACACACACCCTCGCGTGAACGAGCGCGAGGGCACATGACATGCTTCCAGCCGGGCGGCTTCGCATCGACGCACTGGCTCGAGCGAGCCATGCAGAAGTCCCTGCAGCTCATGGACTTCTCGAGGATCGCATAGGCGACACTGTTCTGACCGTTATCCTGCCGGGCCAAACGTCCGTGGCGTACAGAGACACGCTGTAATATACGAATACGCACACAGTGGAATGATGCTTGTGTGGGTACCCGTACACACACACACTTGCAGACAAAAACACTCATTCATACATGCATGGGGAAGCACCAGCTCTCCTCAACAGATCGACGAGTTGTGAAAAAGCACCTCTGATACATCCCAAGCCTGTACTGCAGTAGATCATGTTCCCAGTATTCGTTTTGAGGGAATCTCCAGCAGACAACGTTCAACGAGCACGTAAGTACATGTCAGACTCCCGATGAAGTGCCGACTGAGGCAAGTTCATCGTCCACTAACGCACAGCACTGGTCATATAGAACGACTGTACGGGGACGTAGGAAAATCGTATCCTTCAAGGCACGTGGACCACAGCCCGCCCAGGAATCGAAAGGTCCGGCAAGATAGGATGCGGCCTCCTAGACTCCTAGCCCCCAGCGCAGACAGGAAAGAGAAAGCCGCGGCACCCCACGACACTCTCGCACGAGTGCATAATTCAAGTCGGCGACACTTCCAACACAGACAGATGAGGCTGAGCACTGACATGGAAACAAAATTTAGCAGTTTCTTTGGCCGATAAAAGCCTGCACCCTCACTCCCAAACCACTGCACTTACGCCTGCAGCTGGTGGACGACGTCCCCTTCGTGCAGAGAAACGCACTCCCGCTCGTTCTCCTGCATCTCCCCCAAGGCGGCTTCGAGAGTTCCAAAGACGCCCCGAAACCTACATGTTGAGGCCTCCTCTTCTGTATGATCCTTCAGGGGCTCTAGGACTGATTCATGCAATCGCTGTTCCTGAGGCCTTGTTTGCCCAGGCTGTTAGGAGCGGGATGGTTGGCAGTTTCGGGTTTAGGGGTTTAGGCTTCGCTTCAGGGGCTCTACTGGTTACGTGCCTCTCTGCCCTGCTGCAATGCAATGCTCTTCCTGAAATGGAAGGAAACAGAACGGGAAGGGAAAAGAATACGCCGTGCTGGCGATGGGTTAAGAGAAGCACAGGCAAGGGGCATGGGCGCTTCTGGCGGGATCGTGCTGCTCATACAGTGCTTGGGGTCTTCATACTTCGAAGTCTAAATTCGCGTGGCTTTGCAGTCTGAACTGCACATGTCCCTGAAGACAGAACCTTAAGCCATGCCCTTCCTTCTCGAAGGGCCGCAGGAACTCTCCACCTGGACCTGAGCTCACTGAGCTCTGATCACCCAGGGCTGGATCTGCAGGAAAGTGAGCTCCAGGTTTCTTCTGTGCCGCCAAGGGCACTCAAATCAAACTGGCCGAAGTACGGAGACGGGCAGTTGGGCGGGTGCAGCCCACCTGTCACAGGGAAGCAGGCAAGCAAGCAGCCTCCCTGCTTTGTAGCACTATGGGAAAATCTGCCAGATCACCAACAGTAACCACCACCATCACCACAACAACAACAACAATAGACCAAAAACACGCGACCGTACCAGAATAGCAGTCGTTCGTACGGACAAACCTGACGATAGACAACCCAAAACTGCACTACGCAAGAAGAAAAGCAACACCGCTGAACGTGCTTGCAAAGCTTGGCTCCTGTCTTACGCAACGACGGCTGCACAGCTGCAACTCTACGTGCAAGCTTTGTTGGGCCTAGTGCGCTGCAGGCGCCGCACATGTAGCGCCACTGGTCGATGTTGAAGATGAAGTCGGTTTCTCCACGCACCAAGTGCCTCGATGGGAGTCAAGACGAGGATCATGCTGCTTTCAACTCGCGTTGATGCTGCGTTTTTGAACTTGATGCCTGTTTTGGCGACTATCATTTGCCATCACCGGTGCTGATACCAACTGTGAATGCTGCATCTTTTCAGCTTTACATCTACAAGGACTGTCGCCGTTGCCGCTGCTGCTACTACGAGATATGCCTGTTGTTTGTGCTGCTACCGTCTTCTCTGACCTTCCTGCGTCCATCCTTGCTGCTTCCATCCGCTCTTGCTACTGCCGTGACCACGATCCAGGGTAGGTCGCGTCGTCGAACAGCCCAGAATTCCCCAACAGAAAAACCCTGATGCCCGAATCCACACCCCAGAGCTCCTGAAACCCCAAAATGGCCCCAAGAGCCCCAAGAGCCCCAAACCTCAGAAGGCGCGCCCTCCATCTTTGCCCAGGCTACTCCTTCCACTGCTTCTGGGCGCCGCAGATGCCAATATCGCTGATGGCATCCTGAGGGTGGTGGAAGGCTCTCAAGGGATAAGTCTGGAAAAGGGTCTTAGAAGTTGAATGAGGCTTACAAGGCTTAGAGGAGGGTTTCCGGATTTTGAGGTCCAGGCAACGGCTTAGCCACTGAGGCTCTCGGTTTGGGCCTTCAGGCTGGCAAGGGTTCAAAGTGTTCAGGCCTTCAGAGCTCAGGCCTTAAGGCTTCTCGTGATGTGCTCCGGGTTCGGGGTCGTTGCAGCCGATCGACATCCTTCGAAGGACGTGCAAAGGCTGGCGGCTATCGGAATCACCTGAGAAATGCCCGCATCCTGGCCTGTGGGACTCTCACCTTGAAGCCGTTTGTGGAACCTGGCAAAAAGGAAAGTCGACACCAACAGCAGCTAAGTACAAGCAGAAGTGCTACAGCGACTTCTCTCTCTTGGGCCGCCACGGAGATCGCCGTGCAGGTTCACTGCATTGACGTTGATGCGGATGCAGGAGTCGTCCGAGACTACGTTCACGCCGTCCCTGCAGGAGCTGGCCATGCCCGAAACCGTATCACTTACTGTCAGCTGCAATCTCCCATGCATGAACCATGAATCTGAAGGAAGTGCTGACAGGGACAAGGAGTGCATGTCACTCAAGGCATAGGGCGCCAGCACCAAGCCTTGGATCGCTCATCTGCATCTCCCCATCGCTGCCCGTCGTGCCGGTGACGCTCACGCTGCCAGAAGTGGACACCTGTCGGCACTGACAGTTCTGAGCGGGGTCACCGGCTCGGTGTAAAAGGAGGTTTTGGTCAGCGGAGGAACTGCAAAGATCAAATCGAGACAGGCACAGCACGCCTGAGTTCCGTTCACGAAGACTTTGGCACCGTTGTTCATCTCGATGCCGACGAACAAGATGGCTGAGTGCTTCCAGTCCCTATGCTGGCATTGGAAAGCATCGAGCTTGAAGCCTCCACCGCATGCATCGATGTGTGCGTAACGGTACACCCCAACTCCGTGGAAGTCGAATCTGCCGTTCACACTCCAGCTGTCACTGGTGTGTGGGTCACCCCAAACGTTGCATCTCTCAAGACGCTCATCGTTCCAATCTTCAATCGACGAGCACTTTGAGCAGTCAGCCTCTCCGCTGACTAGGCTCACAAGCACGGCCACAGCTTGCCAAATCATGAAGTAGGTGCGGTGCGCCATTATCCGGCCTTATCTGCCACACACAGGTGGCTGTCACAACTGCTGTTGCCAAAACAGCTTGTGACCTGGAGCCAAACGCCAACAGGAAACATGAGCTACTTCCAAGCACAAGCTCAACCAAGCCCGGGTTGCGCTGACAAGGGTTTTGCAATTCGGCGTCATTCGACCGCTGAGGGATGCTCTTTTTCAGGCCTCGCAGACCGGTCGCAGGCTCTACTCCGAGACCTCCGTGGCGTTCGAAGGCGCGGCACCTCGGACATCAGGATGAGATCTCCGACATATCATCAGCGCGAGCGCGGGAAGGCACCAAATTATGCTCTGCCTCGTAGGTTTTTGGAGTCCCGGCTACGCTGTGTAGCTGTTCGCATCTCACGGGCGGAAATCTCAGTCGCCTGCTTTCAGCCGCCTGGGTCAAGGACGTGTGCAAGATGCTTCTGGTGAGAAAGGCATGTGCAGGGACGGCAACTAGAATACGAGGAGCAACATGTGACAATAACACTCAGGGCGGAAATTCAATGCCAAGATGGTCATCCTTGTCCGCATCCTTTTCGTGATGATCAACCCCAGCGCCGTCAAGAGCTTGTCGCCATCAGCATCGCCCGCACAATCACTAACAAGACAATCGACGAAATTGCTGCGAGAAAAGGCCTGAACTGTCACCAACTGCTATCCCTTCAATCCTTGCTCTTCTCACGTCTTCTCTTCACCCAATGTGCCATCATTGCATCACGTCAGCTCGGCCTCTGGAGGCGCCGCGGTGCAAAGCGCCTTTCTGGGATCTTCGACCTCCGGCCGAAGAACGAAGAACCCTCTGCTGCCTCTGCTCTTGGCGCTTCCAACTTCCAAGCTTCGAGGCTTCGATGCGGCAACGCCCCGGCCCCCCGGCCCCTCCTTGGAAGAACGTTCCAGAAGCAAGATCATCTCACAGTGAACCGTGTGTGGGAACATGTCCTCAGACTCGGCAGCACGTTGCTGTCACGGTGGAACTTCAAGCTTGCGGTGCGAGGCGTGCGCTTCGAGGGCTCGGCTGCACTGTAGGATGTTCCAGGCTTCTACGATTCTAGGTCGGAGTTGGAGGAAGCCGATTACCAGAGCATGCGTTGCTGGTTGCTGGGCCATGCACCACTGCGACGGCTCGTAGAGGAACGAAAGGATCCTGCACCCGGCCGGGGCTTTGCCGCGTTCACCGACAAGAACAGTGCAGCGAGTGCTGCCGGGAGTCCTCGTCGCTTTCGGAGGGCATCGTCAGCTTCACAACGTCCTCTGCAGTGCCAGGGCCCCTCGCACCTGCGCATTCTCCGCTCTACGCGGTCCTCCACCAGCGAGTCGGGGTTGCAACTCACGTACACGATTCGCGACCTGACCACACGGCGGAAGGAGGTGACCCTAGCTGACGGCCCACGGCTCAGAAAATGCCATCAAGCGTGGACAGGCAAGTAGACCGACTTCAAAGCAGCAACAGGATAAAAAGACATGGCCAAGGCACATACACACGTATACACACGTGCATGCCTGCGCATGTATCTGCATATGTACATACATCCAAGCAAGCAGGCAGACAGGCAGGCAGACATCCATACATGAGTACGTACGTACACATGCCTATTTGATGTAACCTCCGCAACAAGAACAACCAGAAGAAACACCAGCGCGATCTCGTCAGCTTGAGCAGATTCCTGTTTTCAAGATGCGACTGCTTCCGAAGCTCTTTGACAACAGCTACGGGTACAGGACACCACGCACTCAATGAGATGTACGCTGAAACATCTTGTGCTTGAACATCTGTGCAGCAGATGCATGCAACCTTTTGGAGATTGGTGGCACCCTTGCGCACGGCATCCGTGGCCATGGCGAGCCTTCTCACAGTATACGGTAGCATGGATCCTGCGAACATCGATTTGGCAAAGTCTGGTAGGGCCTGGTAGGGGAGACCGACAGAACCCTGCACGGCCCTTCCTCGGGGCCACATGCACAGCTCTGAGGCTCCGACAGCTGAGGGCAACCCCTGGCAGGTGCTAAGGGGCGCTTGTATTCTGCTTGGGCAACGAGCCTGGTACTTCACAGGTGGGCCACTGGCCCAGTGGCCCAGTCTTAGGTCCCGAGCCTACACTTTGAGGCCAAACCCAATGCTCCCGACCTTCCGAAGTTATCGTCTTCCAGGGTTTATGAACAGTTTAGACACCAGCATTTGGCGGTTGGGCAACTCACGGCAGTTAGAGTGCCTCAGCGCGCGCAGCACCGAAGAGTGTAGCCCCGGGCGAGGTGGGTCGACGACCTGTCTTTCACGAGTAACTTCGAAGTCTCTGTCAATGGTGAAACCCGCAACGATCATGCCAATTATGAACATACGAGTGCCACTCCACTGAGACGAGCACCGATAACACTACATAGCCCAGAAACAAGAAGAGCCAAAACAGTGAGGGCAAGACATGAACCCAGCTTCCTCCTTGCACAGAGCACTCCCCCAGATTCCAGATCCCCCAGGGTCCACACCGCGCAGACCTCAAGGCTTGGATCGAGCCTTAGAGTCTCAGACACAACCACTCTACCTTAAAGTCTTCCTATGCGCATATATATGAGATGCACACATGTTTATGAGAGCCAGTCTAGTGAGTCTAGTGGACGAAGGAAGAATGAGGATTGACGATGATCCAAAACGAAGTGAGGACCCGGAAACCCGGGGACCCGGCCCCTGGAGGACTTGGGCTAAGACGTCTTCGGCCTTTCCCACCTCGGCTTCTTCGGCTTCCGCTGCGGGGACCCCTGCGCTGGCTCAAGGAATCAGCCCTAAACCCTGGAGCCGACGAAACCCCAACCTTCGGAAAACTGAAGGCCACACTGGCTGAGACCCTCAAGCCTTGTAACTCTATATCTCTATATCCATCCGGCGAGAGAGGCCCCAGCAATCCACTCGGTGTTGTCCACCTTGTTCAAAGCCTCAGCAACTCAACATTAAAGCCAACGTGGAGTTGACGTGTTGCAGGGGTCGCTCTACTTTCATGAAAGAACTGAGGCACTGGAGTGCTTGACCTCCCTTCGGAAACCCAAATGTTGCATTGCGGTCGATCCATTCCTGCTTCTAACCCTGGCACTCTTTGAGCTCATCATGTTTTGGGGGTTTGGGGGGTCCCTGCGTGGATTCCGGAAAGCTCTGGGGGCGGCACTGCGTTGGCCTTCGCTGCCTCCACGGCCTGTAACAGCCCAGAGCTCGCCCCGCGAAAGCGCCACATCGCTAAGCCCCAAAAAGCGTGAGAACACTCCCCCCTTCCAATGCCAGTTCACGCTCGGAGTTCCTCCCAATTCCATGAGCCAAATATTCGGCGCACGTCTGTTTGGGAAGCCCAACAGTCTGCTTCTTAGGTACAAACTCCACAAATGAGTCAGGCCCCCTCGTCCTTTCGGAGTGCGTCGTTTCGGAGTGGGCCTTGCCTCCGGGATCAGCTCGATACCAATGACCCGGCGACAGCGGCGGCTGGCACAGAGGCCGATGGTGCCCACCTGAGGCGAGAAACCACGGCAGAGGGGCCTCACTTTTGTTTTAGCAGAAATGTATCAAGGCTAAGGCGGCTAAGGCTTTGGACTCTTCTCTTCAAGCCCTTGGGGCCGGACGCCGCAGCAGACGTCCAGCACTGCCACGTCCTGAGGGCTGGTCGGCTGGTCGCCCCAGGCTGCAGTCTTCAGAGCTTTCACCAATCACGGCTGAGTTTTTTGTTGGGCCAAGGCGCGTTCTCCGGCCTCAGCCACTCCAGGGCCCGCTCGTAGAGCAAGGCACAGGTGGTGCTGTTGGCCTGCGCGAGGCCGCGGGGGTCAGGGGTCATCTTCCACGCCTCTTTGGCGCGATCCGGTCCGCTGCACCTGGTAGAAGGAGAGAGGGCCGATGTTGAAGCTGAGCCCGAGGAGCTGCATCCTGAAACCACACAGGAAGGCTCTCAGCTCTCAAACGTCTCTCGCCGGCCGGCCTGAGCTGGGCATCGCCGTGGATGTGCATCAGGGGAGCTCCCGGCCGCGCCGCATCGGAGATCTCACGAAAAGAGCAGAAGACATCGATTCCCCTTTATCAGGTATCGCGTGGCATCAAAGAACCGATGCCTCGTCGTTGAACTGCAGGTAGATGGACACCACGTTGATCTGCAGCTCGGCCTGAACAGATCGCGCAGCGTTGGGAAAGCGAGTCAGCTCAGGGCCAGACAGGCAAAGCACCCCTGGGCGCCTTTGTCAGCGCCGTGATGACCTCTGCCGCCAGGGCCTCGCGCTGGGCATCCTCCAGCTTGGCCGTCTGCACCTGCCACCGTGCTGCGATGACTTCCGATTTCCCGTGCTGCTCACCTCTTGTTATCCACGCTTCATCGTGTATGACGCGTGGCCAAAGCGACCGCGATTGCCACCGCTGTGTTTACTTTTCATGTTACAACCAAGTGCGTTCTCCTGCCACTGCTGCTTCTGCTGCGGCTACACTTCTTTCTTCTTCATCTTCACGTTCCACGGCTGATACTTCTGGTTTCGTTGCTGTCCTCACTGCTATTGCTGCTGCCGCTGATGCCGCTGCTGCTGCTGCGACGAGGATGACGGTCGCGACGACGGTTTGTGTCCGCTGTACCGTCTCCTGCTCCTGATTCCGGATCCTGCTGCTGACAGGTGTGCTTGCTTCGGATGTTACTCTCGTAGGTGCCAATCCTACGTATTGTCACCGTTCTTGCGCTTGCTATGGTTACCATTCTAGCACACCTTACAGCTCCTACTCTTCGTAGGCCAGTAATCCCGTCAATACACGTTCTATGGATAGTTACAGTAGAAGACGTAGAGATGTGGAAGTAGCTCATTACGATCAGCACGAGCATTTGTGCCACTTGTAGCATATGTAGCTTACGCTACTCTGGCATCTGAAATCAACAACACATATCACACCATTACGACCAAGCCCTCGACACCAAACCATAAAACCCTTCGTCCTGAGTGCCATCAGGCTTCGTCTTATCAAACCAAAGCACTGCGCTGAGCACGGCTCCATGACAAGGAGCTCTTCTGCGGTGGACTGCCGAACCATGACCTCTCTTTTCGTCAGCTTGGTGCGGTTAGGTTGGGATTCTGGGGTCCGGGTCAGGATTCCGCGTCGAAGACTGAGGCTCAGGATGGCTCAGGTCTCAGGGTTTACTACTTTGTGTTGACAGTGAGAAGGAGAGACAAAAGTAGGGACACTGGGGGTGTGTGAGGGTTTCGGGGTAGGGGGCTGGAAGGTGAACCTGGTGTCTGAGACAATCCTCCCGGAAGAAATCCGAAGCTAACGCAGGCAGCGAAGCAGGTTTGGGGACTCTGCCACCAGGCAGTGTTACTTTGAACTCTTCTCGTCTTACAGAACCTGAAAAGCTCGCTCCTTGTGGCTATGCACCGCTGGCCGGGCTGTCGGGATCCCCCCCGATGCACACAGCATCTCTGTCTGGGTCTCTGGTGAGTAGGCAAATGTCTCACCACTTGTGGCAGGAGCCGCCTTTCTCTCACTTGCGAGCTCGAGCTCTCGGCTCCGAGCTCCAGAGTCTGCGACCCAAGAGCCGACCCACTCGCGCCCGCCGGGAGGAAGCAGTGGAATGGGCGGGATGCTCAAAGCTGGTCCCGCCCCGGCCTCAACGAAACGTAGCTGTGCCTTTTGAAGGTGAGAGCTCGCGCGGGTCGCACTCCGTCTCGTGTCACATGGCGAGGCGCCTCGTCGGGCTCCCATTCCCCGCTTAAGCGGGAGCCTGCCGTTGGACGGCCCGGAGGCAACTCCGGCAGCGAGGGCCTTTGCCTCGAGCCTCGCGAGCCTGCTCCTAGGCATGCCTCGGAGGCCTCGAGGTCCACCTCCACCTCCTTCTCACACACTCGAATGCCCAAGCGAGTTGCTACGTTGGCCAAGCAGCCCATAAACGACTCACCCGCTGCCACCATCTCGCCGAGGAACTCCACGACGGACGAGCACGAACGTGCCAAGCACAAGGAAACCCAGCGTGGGATCCCATTGAGTCCAAGCCTCCTGGAGAAGTCATCTGCAAAGTGGCAGCAGTTGCATGTGAGGATGCAGTACTCATCGTACTCCTCCACAAGATCTCCGATGATCTTCGCGATGTCTTCTGGACTGCACTGTGTAAATCCTAGGTGCACCGTTTGACGGTAACGATGAAGAGGATGGCAGCGCGGCTCCGTGCAACCCACGCCAGGAGTTGCGCTGTCTTCGCCCGCGAAGCTCCACTCCAAGCCGTTCACCTCGATGCCGGCATGGAAGGCGCCGGCACACGGCGCGCAGGCCTTGTTGAGCGTCGTCCAACAGCAATCCGGGACTGGACCAATGTCGTAAACATTCAGGAGCACCGGAGTCCCCGGAGTCCGGCACTTGCCCTCTGCAGGAGACACGCTCGCACCCAGGACGCGTGCCATGCAGCCAAGGCCCGACATGGCGATTAGGTGTATACGATCAGGCCGAGCTGAAGCCAAGAGATGGCTGCGCGAAGACGAGCTTGTTCAAAACCCTGAAGTTCGATCACCTGGGCTTTTAGCATCGCCGAAGTCAATGAGATCAAAGAGCGGCTGGGGCCGGGATGATGCCCCCGCAGATGAGGATTTGTGATTTGCGCTTCTTCTCTGGCATCCCCATCACCTCTCGCTGTTCGCTCTTGCTCCAAACCAGAAAGCAAGCTTCATGCTATAGACTCTATGACCTCTATGCCTCTATGCCTTTATTGTCGTTACCAAACCTGTGGAGAAACCTATTTGGAGCCCTTTGCCTCTCTCTTTCAGTTTCAAGGGCCCAGGGCCCCAGCCATCCGCCAGTAGCCCCGCTGCCAACCCTTGCCGCGCTCGAAGATGCTGAAGGCGGAGGCCCTGAAGAAACGGCGAAGCTCGGGTTCTGGGTTTGGGTTCGAGCGCTTTGCGTGTGTGCTTGGAGCCTGGAGTTTAAGGGCTTACGGGCTTACCGGGCTTACCGGGCTTCAGAGCTTGGGTTTCAGGAAGAAGACTTCTGACATGCAGGTATTTTTCCCATTCCATGGTAGGCGGAAGCCTGTTGTAGAAATAAACTTCACGATCACAGCTGGCATGGCACCAAGCATCGCTACAAGCAAAGCACTGCCGGCGGGGCCTCACGCAGTCGCGGAGGGCCTGGCAGGGCGAGGACATCTGCCGTGGGCAATTCTAGTCAATACTATATTACTATATCTCTTTACCGCACTGCAGACGGGCCTTGCATAGCTTCTTCATGGCCACAGGTACCAGTGGCCTGGGATGCCGAGGTCTGGAATGAGGGTTGCAAGTGTCTCCCCATAGCCCTCCTTCACTTCTCCGTCGCCTCCATTTTGTCGCCCATGGCAAGTTTCTTAAAAACTACTTTCGGCCACAACAATGCAAGGCACGAGGGACACATAAGATTGGACGAGTTGGCAGTCACTGTATGACGATAGAAGTATATAAGTCCAGATCATGGAGACTCCTGACTCCTTCATTTCCTTGCATTGCTCTGCTTTTGAGGCCAATCCTGGGAGCTACGCGTGCAAACACGCCCGTGGGAAGGACGGTCACGCCTCACGTCAAAGGGGCCCGAGGTCCTTCAAAGGACTTCGGTGGAAAAACGCGCACTGCGTGTTGTCCGCCTGGCGAATTAGTTAAAGCTCGGCAGGGACTGGAGTAGCTCAGCAGCCCTGCTGCACTTCCTCCTCAGCTGCGCCTGCACAGGTACTCAAGGAATAGGAGCATACGTCAGCGCGAGATGGGAGTTTCCGAAATAGGGGACCCTAATATAGTACCATACATAGTAGGATCCTTATATTATACGGACCCCAAAATAAGGTACCCCTTGTTTTCGGAAACTCCCAGATGGAGGGATCATGATATCACGCAGGTGGTGTGCAGTGGCTCGCATGATCGAGCCTGAAGTCTCACAGCACCCTGACTCTGCGTGTTTACCCCAAAGCCCCTACCTTAACCCTGAATACCTACCTCTTTAGGGTTCCTTATTATGATTTCCTGATATAAGTCCGAAAAAGGGTAGGTTATTCCCGGCTAAGGTAGACACTCCTCCAAATCCAAAAGTCGCTGAGGCCCGCCGAGGCCGCTGCCCTGTGCGTCCGGAGACTCGAAGCCTCGTCTCAGTCGCTCCTCAGAGGAGAACGAGGTAACGAGGGCTCCAAGAAAACTTGGACCTCTTAAGTTGCCAGGGTGGTAGGGGGGGGGATGGGGGGGGTTTGCTATAGAGTATACATCTTGGCAACACGAGAAGGAACAACATCGCCAGCTCTACATGCCTCTACATGACTGGTGCCTCTCTTGATTGATCTTGATATTGCTTAGAGAACGAGGATAAACAGGGGACTCGTCATCATCATCATCATCATCACTGGAAGGAGGCGGTAGAAGAAACAGGTGCATCTAAACCTTCCACTTGATGCTACGAAGACAGAGAAGAAGACGGTTCGAGCACTTGCCAGCACAAGAAGACGGTTTTTCTGAGACTGAAAGCTTGGCCACAGAAACGGTGGCTCCTGGAGGACAGCGAAGATGGCTCGGCGGACTTCCTGGTTGACCTCAGCCAGCAAAAAGAAGCAGAGGGTAAAGACAACCTAGGTCATTCATACATTATCCTTTATTACTTATGACTCTTGGGCTCTTAGGATGAAGATCACAGCTACTCCTTTCGCACGGCGAGCTCTCTCACTTCTGATCGCTGGCACGGTAGGATGTTAGAGCTGTTAGGGTGTGAGTGTAACAAATGCTCCCGAAGAAGCCCAGCAAAAACTGGTCAGGAAATGTAACTCAACCTTTTTGTATCCCTCCTGAAAATACATCCACTTGTCGGAGCTGTAGCCTCAGATATCTGACACCTGCGCTCGCTGCTCTCCGGGGACTCGGCCCCTTCGGCATGTCGAAGGCCCACCACAGCAGACACGGCCCGTAGCTCGACAGCCGGAATCTCCTTGAAAGATCGGGGCTTTGGGGTCCCTGCGGCATCGGATCATCGAAGCTTCAGACCGGGCTGCAGGGATGGCAAATGCAAATCTGCAAATCTGCAAGAGCCCTGGCCCCTGCACCCTCTTTAGCTGCCACGGATCTGACTCCAGAACTGCATGGAGCAGCCCTTCCAGGCATTGCTGGCTGTCGGCGATACGGACGGCCACCTCGAGGGATCATAAATCCTAATATATCCTAATTCACACCGAAGAACTCCTAAAAACCTACCTACACCTTAAAAAGCACCCTCAACTAAACCAATTCCGAGTCACGATCATGCAACCACAACTTCAATTTCGAAAAATGCTCCCCCACCGACCCCAAAGCCCACGAACGTTTCTACAAAACCCAAAGCCCCTAAACATTAAGAGCCGTGAAAAGGAACCCTGGAACGGAAAATTGAAAGGAACCGATGAAGAACCCGTAAAGGATCCCTGAAAGGAAACCTGAAAGGAAGTCCTTGAAAGTAATTCCCTCAGAGCAACTCCGAAGGAGGAACCCTCAAAACGCCTGCCTCGTCCTGGGCGGAAAGGATGGCCAGGGCTCCAGTGGCGGCAATCTGCTGTCGCTCGATCTGCCGGGAAGGGGGGATTTTGAAGAGGAACTTCGGGCAAAAGAAAAGGGCCTCAAGAGCCTGAAAGGGCAATGGAAGGGTTACTACAAGGGTTCAGGCTACTGTCGCGGCCTTAGTAAAATCAAGTAAGGTTCTGGAGTGTGTTATAGCTATTATTACCATATGACCTGGTAGGTCGCGTTCAGGATTCTGAGGCTGATTACTACATTTTAATTAACGGGGCCTGCGCAGGAAAATGCGGGTTATACGCATTGGTGATGTTCTCCCATCAATGTTGCTACAATGCCCTCCCCCCTGCTCACCTCAGAAAGAAGTACATTACTGTATCGAAGGATATTCGCTATCCTGCAGATCCTTGGCCTTGCCCAGCCTAACAGCAACAAACAGCAATCAGTGCCTCAATCAACAGTTGGGAGAAAGGTAGGTAGGATCAAGAATTCCTTGTGTAGGGGCTGTTATGTCGGATTACCCACCTTCGTCCCACCTTTAGAGCCCTTTGCTGTCAGCAACCCAAATCAGTTGCAACACACTGAGGCCTCGGATGTACAAAAGGCGCCAAAGATCTTCAGCTCGTTCTCGGCTTTACCCAGGGCAAAGCGCTCGGCCACCTTCCAGGCTCGCTTGAGCTGGTCACGGTGCAACTGCCTTTACTACATATTGTTATGAATCTTATAATACTGCCCAGTTTTGTCCATCAACAGACTGACAGGGGGGCTCAGTAGGCAAGGTGGTGCTGGCTGCAGTCGGCTCCCTGAAAAAAAAACATACCCCTGAACGCCTTTGCCAATGAAGCCCCCTGAAACCCTTCTTGTAAGTGCGGGGTGCTTCGATTCAGAGATAAGTCCCCTGAGTCGAGTATAGTCTCGCTTGTACTGGGCTTTGAAAATACAAACATCGTTCGGACACAAGTGCTACTACACAGTTCCACCAAAACTCATTCTAGTTTCTGAAGCCCCTACATCTTTTCGTACTCCCCCTACAAAAAGCTCCACCCCAAAGCCCTGTTCAAGTTCCCGAGGCCCCTGCCCCTAAACCTGCAAACCCTAAACCCTCCTAAACCCTAAACCCTAAAACACCCCAAACCCCTAAACCCTAACAACCATAAACCTAAACCCCTAAATCCTGAACCTTTTTCTTGAGCCAGGTTTCACCGCAGCCACCCCCGGACCCCCGGCCGGGGCCTCCTCGGCCATCGTCAGGTTGCACATCGCTTCAAGGCCGGCCCTCTGAACCTCCGGGCCGGAGCTTGAGGAGCGAGCCCTTAGGGGCTTTAAGGGCTTTCGGGGTTTTGGGGGTTTTGTGGGTTTAGGGGTTTTGGGGGTTGTGGGTTTTGGGGTTTTGGGGGTTTGGGGTGTTATGGCTTTCGGGGTTTAGGGCTTCAGGGGCTTAGGGCTTTAGTGGGGTTAGCAGGGTTTGAAGGGTTTGGGCTTTACAGCTTTGGGGCTCAATGGGTCCGGATTTAGAGAGCTTGGGAGGGGCGTCTTCCGTCGACGACGCATCTTGAGCCTGGGCTCTTGGGTTCAAGGCTCTGTTTCTGCTAGGGTTTAGAGCTTTGGGTTGTGGTGTTGCGGGCCTCCTCGTGATCAGAGAACAGCAAGTCCTTGCACTTGCTCCACGCGCCCGACTGCCTCAATGGTCACGAATTTCACCCCCTCTATCGCTTCAAGCCCGACGATTACAAAGCTGTCAAGAGCGAGTCGTCTTGTCGACCATTCCCCATTTAGGAATTTCGCCTCATCAAAGGGCAGTCTGCAGTGGAGTCTCGCGATTCTCCGCGCGAGTCGACTTCACATGCAGCCCAGGCACAAGGCGAAGGAACGGAGCTCTTCACTAGCAGAGAGGAGGTTCGTCAAAGCCAGGCAGCCTGGGGCTGGGGCTAGCGCTCTTAGGGGCTTTGCTTGTGTATTTGGGGCCCTTCCCAGTTTTCCGAAGACAATCATTGCTTGGCTTTCGAGGTGCTGCCAGGGCTTCAGGGCTTCAAGCCTTGAGGCCGAGCGGACAAATCCCTGAACAGCTGATCCTCCAGATCTTCGTGCGCCTTCGAACTGCAGCAGCTCGTGCCGGTGCTCCAGCAATGCAAGCATCGGCCTACGAGGAGGGCGTCACTGAACGAGTGACCCTACAGCCGTACAGAGCAGCAGCGAGCACTGACTACTGACTCTACTGACTCTACTCCTCTCCGCGTGATTGCGACGATGAGCTGCAGTTTAAGCTTTGCGCCTCACGGCATCGAGCTGCTCCTGATACCTGCAGAGCAGAGCCGCAGAGCTCTGGAAAGTCGCAGAAGCAGCCCAAGAGGAGGCTCGGGGCGGGAGGTCGCTTCAGGACACGGAGACTAGCAGAAGCTGTCCTTCTTTCTCCGAAAGATCAGAAGCTCAGGGATCTGCCTATCCTGAAGCTCTGCAGCTCTTCGCGAAAATGGAAACCCTCAGCTT
Source organism: Symbiodinium sp. clade A Y106 (assembly GCA_003297005.1). Classification (NCBI taxonomy): domain Eukaryota; class Dinophyceae; order Suessiales; family Symbiodiniaceae; genus Symbiodinium; species Symbiodinium sp. clade A. The sequence goes on along the minus strand of BGNK01006725.1, from coordinate 3,785 downwards.
TCAACCCTTCCAGCCCCTGGAGGAAACAGGCCGAGCAGCTGCAGAAGCTGTGGGTTCATCACGATGAGAATCTGCGCGAGCGCCTGCCTGGAGGCGACGGAATCACGGCCCGGCCGACCGACGGTCACACCATCTCTCCCTCTCTTTCCGCAGTCTTAAGGGATGTCGTGTCGCGAACCACCGGTACCATAGCCCTATGCCCTATAGCTTTTCTTTCGCTCCTTCCTTCCTCCTGAATGCTCTCCCTGTTCAACGTTGTCTCGGACATGTACTCAACAGATTCCCCAATCCCGGCTGAGAGCTAGTGCTGGCAGAATTGAGGAAGGTCCGGATGAATCAAGACGGTTCTTGGCACTGCACACCACAAAAAGTCTGGTCTACCCCTGCCTGGCATCGTTTCGTGCACCCTCCTCGGCATCCTTGCGACCAGGATCGCGTGATTCCTGCAATCGGAACGCCAGCACGTGCAACAATAGAACTTCCCAGCATTTTCATAAACCTCACATCCTCCGCTTGCTCGCTGTGCAGAACCTTCTGAAGGCAAAGTCTGCTACCTTTCTGGGGAATGGCGGTCAATACTCGCTCCATCGGCAGAAGCGCTGATCCTGGTGCATGTTCGACAGCGCAAGCAGCGTTCGAACGCCACCGCTGGCCGCGACAATCTTCCTCAACAGCCGACGTCGCCCTCACTCTCAAGAAGCAAGAAACTAGCGCCGGTATCAACCATGAACTATGAACCATAGACACCTAAAGCTCTAAACCCATAAATCCCCGCACTCTCCGCAGCCGTAAAGATTGAAAGGAGGGCTGCTTCCCCAGTACAGTATAGCAGCAAACCTCCAGCAGAGTTCGCCCCAAAGACAAATACATGCGAACTCAACGCGAACATACGTACATGCATACAGACAGACATACGCAAGGACAGAGAGACAGAGACGGAGACAGAGACAGGAAGGGAGAGGGAGACGGAGACAGAGACAGGGGGGAGGACAAGCACGGGCAACAGAAGACTGAAGACATTCCCGCCAAGAGGGCCTCTCTTGCTGGTCGGAGCAGAGAAGCTTCAAGGAATCTGCGATGAGTGCCTGGAGAGAGAGCGTGCTCGGCTGCTGGGCCTTTCTTAGGCTGAGGCCTCGATCTCGACTAGTGACTAGTGTGCACAACGATCATACTGACGAACGATCTGTGCTTGGACCCGGACTGGGCTCCCAACACCCTTTTGCAGGCTCTTCTGTGCCTTCGTCTGCATGGAGCCCGACACACAGCGGCAGAGCTTGACCACGAGGGGCGCTGCACCGCCAGCCTCGCCTACGACGGCGCCAAGAGCTTCAATGCTTGGACAGCAACTGCCAGGGAGGCTGTGTCCTGGTGCTTTGGCACCCTGGTCTTGCGACGGCAGGACCGCGATGACAAGACGCGCGCCCGCTGCCAGAATTCCGAATATGACTGCCTCGCTCCAGGCACCAGGTGCGGAAGCGCTGGGCCAGCTGGGGCGCACCGGGATCCACCTGCGGAACGCTCATGACTGCTAATGTTCCTATGGCATCAGAGGAAGCGCAAAGTGGATCTTCGCAGGCTCCTGAGCTGTCTGCGATGTCCTCACTTTTGTGCTCTTCGCGCCTCGCCCGAGCGCGTTGGCCTGGCAGACCCAGAAAAGCAAAAAAAGACAAGATTTCTGCAAAGTTCACAGCCCACAGCCGCAGCATCGCGCGCTTCACAGCCCGTCTCGGAAGCTCGGGGACACCCTTTACTAAGCCACTCTTGACCACCTTGGCTGTTCCTCTACCCCTGTAGGCCTTGCTTCTGCCGGCATTCGCTCGTAGAACTCCTCGAGCGCCTCCACCGGGGTTTCACGGAAATATTTGTCAAATGCTTCCTCCCACATCAAAGGAGGTCCTTACATATGATGTATATTTCAGATTACCACATCAGAAGTGAAATATCATACTCGCTGTAGTCTTCTATGATACCAGCAAGACCTAGGACATGCGCCCCTCCAGGGAAGGCTCTTTGGGCCTTGAAGTCTTCACCACTGAGCTCGTCGATCATCGGATTGCCTTTCTCGACGAAGGCTGACTCTAGGGCCCAGGAACACCAGAGATTGCAGATCTCAACCAGGGGTCCGACTAAACCCCAAGCCACCTGCATTTTTTCCCAAAAATAGGAGTCCCGACAAGCCCTTCTCAAGGCTCCGATTGGCATGTGGGGCTCCCGGCCCGTCTTGATGCGGACACGGTCCTCCCGCGACCTGAGAGCCCAGCTGGCATCCTTCCCCACCACCCACCTACCGCTTCCTACCTGCCTAGATTCTGCCTACCCGCCGTATCCATAAATGAAGGGTGAGAGAATAAGTGAAAGAGAACGAGAACAAGAGAGAGCAAGCGAGCCAGCGAGCGAGAGAGACAGAGAGAGCAAGCGCAACACCTTGCAAAAAGCCCACGCGTGATCTGGACCCGAGCACGTCTCAGCTTTGTGGATGCCTGATACGACCTCTGAATCTTGACGACCCCCGAGAAAGCTGCATACGTCCGGGATCGCATCGTTCAACGCAGCTTTAGCAAATTCATACTACCCTTCAGGCAACAAACATCACCGAGTACCAACAGCGAAAGGTGACAATGGCTGTGGGAATCCAAGAAATGCATCGCCAACCCGCCAATCAGTTCCAGCAAGCCTGCACAGGTTGTGGACGAGCGAGGCGAAATGGAAGCCCACTGCCGGGTCCTCGCCCAAGTCCTGGGGCTCTGCATGATGATGTTGGTGATAAGAAAAGATAAATGAAAGATGAATGGCAACTGATACTTTTATCATATTACAAAAATATAACTAACATGAGCATGATATTGACGACGGCCATGCTGATAATGATCATCATCGCAAACGGGGTGGTGATGACGATGGTGGTGATGGCGATGATGATGATCATGATGATGCGAACGATGATGGAATGACGAGAAGAGGAAGATAAACATGACGATGATGGCGTTGGTGGTGAAAGGCGGCGATGATGTGATGGTGTCTGTGATGATGCTGACTGCGGCATGGCGAAGATGGGCTGCCCACCGCCTGTCCTGTTTCAGGAAGGGGGGTTTAGGTTTTGGCCGCGTTTGTATTTTTCTGATTTTTTTTGCTGGTTGTTCCCGCTAGCGTGCGTTTACCAACTTCCCACATCCCGTTATTTACAACAAATGGTGCAACATTTGGTCGCTGCCTCGTATTATTTACACCGGATGCTCGCTGCGCAAGTTTCTTGCTGTGGTGCGGCGCATAGTGTTCGTCAATTACAGAGGGTTCTACCTGCTGGAAGCGTGACTCCTAGTAAATCACACGATGCGGAGCACGCCTCTTGCTTCTGGGAAGCCTGCATCGCAGCAGTACTCGCAAAAACGATTTGGGGCCATCTAGGATCTTCCGCGACCCGGAGGGGCCAAACAAAAGTCCGGTGTTCGCGTAGCGCGACAGTTGTATATATATATACATATATATGTGTATATATGTATATGTATATGTATATGTATATGTATATATATATATGTGTGTATATATATATATGTGTATGTATGTATGTATATATATATATATAGATATATGTATACATATGTATATGTATATATATATGTATATATATGTATATATATGTATATATATATATATGTATATATGTACATATATGTATGTGGCCCATACCTTTAGGGTATATTTAGCTAGCTTTTTGTGTATACAATATAAAATGCCTAGCTAAATAATACATAGCCATGTCGGATATCGTACAAAAGCGAAACCCA
>BGNK01006724.1:1386-23986 GCA_003297005.1 Symbiodinium sp. clade A Y106 | reverse complement strand
AACTGGTTCACGTGATGGAGACGAATGAGCTAGATGTTAAGCAGCCAATAGATAGCATCGTGAAGAAACGAGCTAAACAACTCCAGAGGAGGAAAGGGAATCCAGCCGAAGCGGATCCTGAAGAGGACGGCTGAGTACCGATCCTACGTCTCACTCTTTTTATCACACTCTAACACCAGAAGAGTCACGGGTGTGATAAAGTGCTAGATAGGTGCGTGTATAGAGTGCGTGCATCTGCAAAGCAGCCTTGTTGAGACGTGTCCCTCTGCCGCAGAGGGCCCTTTTGAGTCAAGCCGGCGAAGGCAAAACAAGACCGGTTTCGCAACTACTATTACTACTACTACTAGCCACGCCCCCCCCCTACCAACCACCTGGCGCCTCAACCCATCGTCATCGTCATCATTAACGAAAATGAGAGCTGCAGAAGATGCAGGGGCTCAGGCCCCCTATCTGTGACAGCTGCAGAAGTTGCCGATGCTCACTTGCCTTAACTGTCGCAGATGCAGGGGCTGAGGCTCTCTATATGTGACAGCTGCTTAAGTTCCCGAGGCTCACTTGCCTCAACTGTCACGGCCGGTGAAGTTGCAGAGGCTCAAGCCCCAAAACTGCGACAGCAACTGGAGTTGCAAATTCGACGGGGAAGAAACTGCCNGGGGTGGTTGGTAGGGGGGGGGGCGCCTACTACTACTACTACTACGACGACGACTACTACTACGACTACGACAACTACGACTACGACTACTACCGAAAGTTTTTTTTGATGGGGACGAAATCTCCGGATGCTCCTAGGCTTGCCAGTAAACTGGTAGAGAAAGTTTTTTTGATTGGGAAAAAGTTTTTTTGATTGGCTAAAAAAGTTTTTTGATTTTGCGGAAAGTTTTCTTGATTGAAAAAAGTTTTTTTTTGATGGGTTTCCCCTGCACAAATTGCCGGACCAATGCTGAGAAACAGCGAGAATAGCACACTACGCATTTTTCTTGATAGGAACATCCGCGGTGTCACCAAAGGTAAGGGCAAAGGAAGAGGCAAGGGCAAAGGCAAAGGAAAGGCGGCTGCGCCGGGCAAGGGAGGCAGGGGCAGGGGTGCCGGAAACCAGGGCAAAGGCCGAGAGTGAGCATTCCTATTACGGGCCCCTCCGGAGGAGGGTTTTCAAAAGACTCGCCGAGTATCATAGTCAGCTTGTGTGCCGTGACCTAACTGTGTCCTTGAGCTCGTTCGTTCACTGCTAAATATTCGGCGAATCAACCAGTTCTCCGCCCGAATTTTCAAGTCTTTCTTCTCCAAGACCGGGTTCCGAGCGCGGACAGGCGCTGCGTACCCCCAGAGCCTGGCGGCACCGATGCCAGCAGCATCATTGGGGGGCATTGAACGTTCGCGCACTTGCTTGCCAGATTTCTGTGGGGAATCATGGGGACCTTTCATTCCGGGGGACTGATGTTGACAAACGTGATGTTCTGTGTGAGTTGCTTCAATCGCATGGTATTTCGCTCTGTTGTATCTCCGAGCACCGATGGAATCCGCTCCCATGATAACATACGCCACTAATATACATACACAACTCAGGCTTGCCTGAAACTGCACCGAAGGCCATGCAAGGGGTTGCTGTGTGCATGAATGCTGAGATGCATCGTGCGTGGCGGGCAGCCGGTCAGTTCTGTCGCTATGAGGGTGGTCGTTTGTTACATGTGAAACTTTTATTGCACGGCCGTGTAGTGAATGTGGTTGCGGTGTATGCGCCTACATTTAACACTGAAGCTGCGGAGAAGGATGCTTTTTATGACAAACTGCAGGAAATACTGGACACTGTTCGTAGTGGGGAAGAGGTCTTTGTCATGGGCGACTTTAATGCACGAGTGGGTACTACGACACACTCAGCATTGTCGGGTTCAGCTACTGTTCATGCCAGTGNTAGTGGGGAAGAGGTCTTTGTCATGGGCGACTTTAATGCACGAGTGGGTACTACGACACACTCAGCATTGTCGGGTTCAGCTACTGTTCATGCCAGTGACGCTATAGGCCCGTTCGGACGTGGACACCTCAATGACAACGGTTTTGGTGTGTCACTGCGCCCATCGGTGATGAAAGACATGCGTGTCCCGCGTCTGCAGATCGGGCGGTTAACAGGAAGCGGCTGGCCAAGTCAACACAAAACTGCAGGATAGCATGACTGAAGGTTTGCTGGATGATTATACTTTGTGGTCGTATGCGGTTCGTTGATTTGCTCAGGACACACTCGGTGTTAAATCTCAACAAACCAAACCTGCGTGGCAAGTTGATAATGCTTCTCGTCTGTCGGAGCTGAGCCAGCAACGTAAAACGGCTTATGCCTCTTTTGCGCAAGGGGGGAGTCGTGAATCGTATAGGCGTGTNTGCGTGGCAAGTTGATAATGCTTCTCGTCTGTCGGAGCTGAGCCAGCAACGTAAAACGGCTTATGCCTCTTTTGCGCAAGGGGGGAGTCGTGAATCGTATAGGCGTGTCTGTAAGGATGTGAGAAGGGAAATTCGGACGATTATGAATACTTGGTGGAGGGATAAGCAAAGACAATCCAGGAGGCAGTGGATTCAAAAGAACCAAATGCTTTGTATGCTGGACAACGAGCTGCAAAGCATCTTTCTCAGTCGACGTAAGCGACCTAACAAGCTACGGGACAAAAAAGGCCGCCTTATTCTTACTCAACCTGATCGCCTTGAGCGTTGGCGTGAGTACTTTTCCGAACTGCTAAATGTGCCGGGGACTGTCAAACCAGCGCATTTTGATGCTTTAAGCAGAGTCGACACTGATGATACCCTTGGTAGTCCGCCAAGTTTTGCGGAAACGGTTGCAGCTGTTTAAAAATGGAAAGGCCACTGACCCGGATGGCATAGATGCCGAACTGCTTAAGTGTCTGTCCTTGGTTAACTTGCGAGTAATGCACGAGCATATATATCGTGTATGGATTGGTGCCGCGCCTATGCCGGAGGAATGGGCTGATCAATATCTTATCCCAATTCCAAAAAAAGGCGATCTAAGTTTCTGCAAGAAATGGAAGGGCATATTATTAGCGTCAATACTTGGCAAGGTATTTGGAAAAATTGTGAACGCCAGAATCTATCAGCACTCTGAAAAGCATGGCTTGATGCCGGAGACGCAAGCCGGTTTCCGTGCCGGGCGGAGCACGTTGGACATGGTGTTTGTACTACGTATGGCGCAGGAAATCGTTCGTGCAAAAGATCATCCGCTGTTCGTTGTGTTTGTCGACTTGGTTACCGCGTATGATAGTGTTGTGCGAGATGGACTGTGGCGTATTCTTCGNGTGTTTGTCGACTTGGTTACCGCGTATGATAGTGTTGTGCGAGATGGACTGTGGCGTATTCTTCGCATTAAGGGCGTTCCGGAAAATCTCGTTGCTCTGCTCAAGACCTTTTATGAACAGAAAATGCGCGCGTATTTGCGGAAGGCTGTTTAACGGAAGCGTTCGATCTCACGACCGGTCTTAGTCAAGGATGTTGCGTTGCCCCGCTTCTGTTTAATATCTTTTTTGGTGCGGTTATGGAAGAATGGCATCTGCTGGAAGGTCGGCGATTGGATTGGAGTACTAGAGTCGATGGGGTTTTACATCGGGTACAACTGGATAAGTATGCGTCTCATGCAACTTGCTCTGTATCGGAACTTGGATATGCTGATAACTGGGGTCTTCTTGGGGACTGTTACGGCATGCTGAAGCGCCTTACGCAGGAGTTTCAGGTTTATGTTGCTGGGTGGGGCTTAACGCTATCCGTGGAAAAGACTGAGGCTATGTGTACAACGCAGGCTAAACAACCCCCGATCCCGGTTATGGCACAACAAGACAAGGACAAAATTGCCTTTGTTGACACATTTGAGTATCTTGGGTGCCAGATTAAGTTTGATGGTGACTGCACTCCGGATGTATTGCACAGGATCGAACAGGCCAGAAAAGCGTTCTGGAAACTAGCTTCCACTTTCTGGTATGTCCAAGATCTTTCACTTGAGGTTAAAATGTTGGTGTTCCGCGCATGCGTTATGTCTGTTCTGCTATACGGTTGTGAGACGTGGACTACTACCTTTTCTGCTCGGCACAAGCTACGCTTGTTCTACATGATGTGCCTGCGTGTGATCAGTCGGGTCACTAGATGGCAACAGCAACATTGGCATCTGAGTAATGACATACTTAGAGGATGGCTGGGAGCCCCGAATATTCTTGCGATCATAACTCAGCACCAGTTGCGCTGGCTCGGCCACGTCGCTCGCATGCCGCAGGATCGGTTGCCTAAGCAAATTATTTGTGCTTTTCTTCCTGATTCGGTCGGCACGCAACGTCCACCTGGCAGATTGAAGGGTAAATGGTACCGTCAAACTCTGGTGGAGGCTATGCGGGTAGCGGACATTCCTATAACGATCTGGACACAGTTTGCGAACAGGAATAATGGGGACGATTGGAGGCTTGTTACTAGGAAGGTTGCGCTATGGTACAAGCCCATGTATCCGCGACAGCATGCCGATGCCCCAAACCGAGAGGCGGAGCTGACTAAACTTCTTAAGAAACGCGCGGCACATCCGGACAAAAGTTTTACAGCTGCGGTACGCAGAGCGGATGACTGGACTAAGGCCCAAACCTCTGCTGCGTCGGGGTTTTTCAGGCTTGAAGATGACAATGCACCAGTACCATTGCACACCTTTTTTGGTTCCGAAGCCCGCGCTCAGTTTGGTGGGGATTGGTTCTTAGAAGATTTTGATGATGTCTTTACTCGTGTAATGGACACGCCTTTTTGGGAACCGGCTGTATCTCACGAACTGGATCTAGGTCTGCTGCGATTGATCGGGCTAACTGCCTCTAAGCTTGCGCGTGATGGTTCGCACTTATCGTCCCCAACTGATGATGTCAGAGGTCTTGCAACACCGTTCGTGCCTATTCGTCGTAGAATGCGTCATAAACAATGTCGCACGGAGGCGTTTCGTCTACAGGCTGAGGAGGTGGCTGCTCCTAGGGCACCGGTTTTTCGTATGCGCACCAAATATTGGACGCCACCTGTTCATGAGAACCGGGCGGGTGCGGTGTTTGCTTGCCAGTTTCCGGGTTGCACGCGCAGTTATACTACCAAGTCGGGTCTTGGAAGTCATGTGGTTCTTAAACACACCGAGGGCACGTATCGGGAACAAGGTTGGGATTGTCCGCGTTGCTGTCGGTCATTTGAGAGAGAAGGCGCTATGACACAGCATTTGCGGCTACATGATCCAGGTGCGTCACCATTTGTATGTCCATGCTGCCAAGGATTTTTCCCAGGAAGAGCCACGATCAGACTGCACCTTGCTGCAGCGCATAAAATCAGCTTCCGCATGGTTTGCAGAACACGTTTACGTCCGTTAGGGAATTTGTCGTCCACAGGTTACGTGATCATGTCCAGTAAGTCTTGGCTCAGTCCTGTAGTGTCTCCCGAGTCTCTAGTGCGCCTGGTTGGATGGTATGGCACGTGACAAGCCCGACGGCCGGGAGCGCAGGGAGGGCCGCGAACGGGACCGCGGGCGCAAGCGTGTTGATGATCATGATGACCGGGCTGGCGGTGATCTGCGGGAGCGCCTTCGTGCAGTGGAAACCCTTGCAGCAGACACGGCTCACCTCGCCAGTACCTCTGCTTTCCGCTTCGGAGGCTATGCCGCAAGTAAGGGCCGTGTCTACTTTGTCAGCGGGGACCTTAAGGAGCGCCTTTCCCGCAGATGGACAGAATGGAAGCGCACAGCTTCACTGGAGCCATCCCAGAGACCTACCGCGAACCGAAGCCTTGGAAACTCCAAATTTATGATGCTCTTGTTGAATGGGTGGTTGGCGCTGTTGCTAATGGGCCTACTGGGGCAGACGACGCTACGATTGCAGGGCTGCTGGAAACGATCACTTGGGGGGGGGTCTCGGTTGAAGCGGCGAATCATGGTGATCCGCTTGATGGCAAACCTTGGCCTGTTATCATCACTTACCGTGGCTCTGAAGACAGCCAGAGGGTCAAGGATGCCTGGCTTGCAGAAGCGCTTCGCGGGCGCCTTGGTCCTGGCAAGGAGTTGGGGGTTAGGCCGGCTCGGTACTTGCCTGGTGGGGCGCACAAGCGCGTGCTCGAGCACCTACCCAACAAAGGCAGGGGAAAGGCTGGACAACGGCGGTCGCCCAAGCGTGAAAGCGAGCACCGTGGCGGTTCTGAGCGAGGGAAACACCCACATGTTGGAGCTTGAGGACTGGATTTTCTGCAGTGTTAAAGCGTTTCTTGTGGTAGTCGGTGCCGTCCGATTGATTACCAAGCCTTGTCTGGTGCCGGTGCCGTCCGGCCCAGCCCGCCGCAAACGGGTGCCGTCCCGCGGGATACGTCGTACTCGTCGTCGTTGTCGCGGTCATGTGTCTGCGGTCGTTTGAGGCTCTGGTTTAGGCCTCAGGCTCGGTCGTGGTTCTGCTACTAGGTTGTCGTTTATGTCCGGATTACCGTTGGGTTCGTGTAACTGCTGGTAGCGCTGCTCTGCTCTACGAGGCGTCAATGTCGAAAAAATTATGCTATGCCCTACAGGATGCCTGCGCCTTGATTATTGCACCTTGGTGTCGATGCCACTAGTACGGTCTGGCTACTCCGTCTGANTGCTATGCCCTACAGGATGCCTGCGCCTTGATTATTGCACCTTGGTGTCGATGCCACTAGTACGGTCTGGCTACTCCGTCTGACAGGATGCTGGTTTGTGTTCGGTGTCCTAGCCGTTAAATCATGTTGCCAATTACAAGAGCCGCAAGTTTTGCGCTATGCCTGCTGTAGGTCTGTTCTTTGGTCTGTCGCTGTGCGTCTCCTAGCTAATCGCCCTTCAGTATCGATAATACATGGTGCTTCTAGTGATAGTCATTTTGTCACGCATGTTCCACACACTTGGTCTAGTGATGTTTGCCTCGCTGATTGTTCGTAATATATGGTCTCCGGATGGTATTGTTTGTTGTACGTCCCCCTTTCTGGTGCTTAGACATGATTCTGGCTTCCCCCTTTGATCCCTCCAATGTTTTGCTCTGCATCTTTTAGCTGACCATTTTCAAAATTCATGCATTTTTGCTCTTTTCGCGCGGCTACGTCCAGGATCTGGACAACAAGCCGGCTACCAGGCTGGCGATCAGCAGCTGGCAAACGCAACTGCGAGGGGGCAAGGGGAGCTCTGGAAAGAGTGGAGGCGAGCGGGGAAGTGGACCTCAAAAGCGTAATGTTGCAACCCGGTTGTCTGTTGTGGAGGGGCATGACAAAAAGCGCTAAGCTGCTTGGACTATATTATGTTTTGTTCGTGGCGCTTTACAGAATGTGGTCAGTGGTGCCGTCCACTGACCTGTGTCTCAGACCGGTACCGTCCGGCTGAATAAGCCCTGTTCTGCCGGGGCTTGGTGGAGTGATTGTGCGGGTATTTGTGTGCCTGTTGCTTGCTACTAGTTAACTGTCTCTGTGATGGCTAGGACGGTAGTGTTTTGTGAACTCACTAGTGATACCTGTACGGGTTTTGTGGTAAGTCTGTTCCTTTCCTTTTGGTTGATACACTGTCTTGTTGCAGAGATGGGCTATCTCCCTGTTGTGTGGTGTTTGAGAATTTCCAGCTTTGGTGTCGTGNTGTGGTAAGTCTGTTCCTTTCCTTTTGGTTGATACACTGTCTTGTTGCAGAGATGGGCTATCTCCCTGTTGTGTGGTGTTTGAGAATTTCCAGCTTTGGTGTCGTGATCTTTTGAAGTTTTGCAGTGGGGAGCGTCCCCGGTATGTTGTTGGCTTTTTGTTCTTGTTGAGGTGTTTCATGCTTTTCAGCTTGAGTGTGAGTATACTGAGGTTGTATTCTATTGTATGATGTCACTCAGCGTTCTAACCCCTTTTCGCTGACAGTTTTGACGAACGCGTGCTATTGCTACCAGTGCACGGAGGCTTGGATGGATCCTTACGCTCTGTAGTTGAAGTACGTGTTCTGTGAATGGTTTTGCTTTGTGTAGTGTTTTCATGTCTTACCCGGGTCCATAGGTCTGATGACCTGCGACGGACCTCTTCCAGGCTTGCGATCAGGTAAATTGCGTGATGGGAAGGGTAACCTCATCTGTACACGGTCGGGGCGTATTCTCAGATGCCGGCAGTATTTTGAAGGCCTAGCTTGGACGAAGTTCCCAGGTTTGAGGAGACGATTGCTGCGGTTGGGAGGCTTAAAGCGGGTAGGGCAGCGGCTCCGGATGGCATTGAAGCGGAGTTGGTCTCTGCGTTGGATCCGATTAACTTACGTGCGCTAAATGAGTTTTTTGTATGCGTTTGGACTGGAGTTGAAAGCATGCCGGAAGAGTGGAAGGCAGCGTATCTTGTTCCTCTTCCTAAGAAAGGTGATTGGACTTTGTGTAAGCGTTGGAGGGGAATTCTTCTCGCCTCTATTCCCGGGAAGGTCTTTGCTGGCATCAATAACGCCAGACTAGCGCAATATGTTGAAGATAAGCGTATTCTCCCGGAATCACAGTGCGGTTTTCGCCCAGGACGGGGAACGATGGATATGATTTTCTCGCTTCAACTGGCCATGGAAATTGCTGACTACAAAAAACACCCCTTTCATGTTTTGTTTGTTGATCTCGTTAAGGCGTACGACTCAGTGTCCCGCGCTGGTCTGTGGGAGGTCTTGAGAAGAAAAGGTATTCCGAGGAAACTTGTGCGAATTATTCAGGCATATTATTCTGGAAAGAAAGCCCAAATCAGTGTTGAGGGGGGCCTTTCGCAAGACTTTGATTTGGCTACTGGTCTGGGTCAGGGGTGTTGTCTTGCGCCTTTGCTGTTTAACATTTTTCTTTCGGCAGTTGTGGAAGCGTGGGTGAGCAGCTCTGTGTGGAGTGTTTTGTCCGTTTTGTTATATGGAGCGGAGGTATGGACTCAAACTTATCCTGTGCGCAAGGCTCTGGAGAAGTTTCATCTTATCTGTTTACGACGCATTTCGGGGTATGGACTGAATTAAATGCCAACGAGATCACTCGCTCTCCAATGACAGTTTACGGGCTTTGCAATGGTGTCCCCACCATTGCGGAACTGGTCTGTCAGTGTCGGTTGCGCTGAGTTGGGTCATGTTGGGCGCATGGGGGACCACCGTATTCCGAAACGTGTGCTTTTTGGGGTACTACCTCCTGAACTTGGGCAGGCTCGTAAGCCGGGATTACAGTCAGGCAAGAGGTTACGAGATTCTTTTGCCAGGGATTTGCAGGCAGTGGGCATCGANAAACGTGTGCTTTTTGGGGTACTACCTCCTGAACTTGGGCAGGCTCGTAAGCCGGGATTACAGTCAGGCAAGAGGTTACGAGATTCTTTTGCCAGGGATTTGCAGGCAGTGGGCATCGACCGGCAGGGTTGGCTTCAGTATGCGAACAGTGAAGATGGTGCGTCGTTATGGAGGGCTAAAACGTTTTCGGCTGCTGTTTGGCATAAGCCTATTGCGGTGATTCCTACTCATGATCCACCTCCACGTAATTTGCCTCCTAGAAATCAGGCGGGCAGAGTCAAANACGTTTTCGGCTGCTGTTTGGCATAAGCCTATTGCGGTGATTCCTACTCATGATCCACCTCCACGTAATTTGCCTCCTAGAAATCAGGCGGGCAGAGTCAAACGCAGGCTGGGGCATGCGGAACGTTTGGCTGCTGCGGGCATTAAGTTAGAGTCTGAACTTGCGCCAGGTTTTGGCGGCTGGGGGTAGAGCTACGTTTGTTAATCTCCTTCAGTCTGTAATTGCGGAGCGGTGCGATAGTTGTCCGGGAATCGATTTTGAGGAGCTGTGTTGTGATTTGGCGGATGAGTGGGCGAGTGAGTTTGACACGGAAGGGGACTTGGCTATGTTCAGGCTGTTGGTTTCCTCTGTGGTTTTGAACATGCAATCTGAGGTGGGCATTGGTCAGGGTTCCGTTCGTACTGGTATTACACCTCGCAAGGTTTCCAGAAAGCAAAAGCCGCCGGCTTGGTATGTCAAAAGACAGAAGGATGCTCAGGCGATTATTGATGGTACTGTGGCGCCACGAGTCAGAACGAAGTACTGGAACCTGCGTAACCTTTCACGAAGTACCAATGTGGTTGGAGGGGATTATGTCTGTGACTTTCCAGGGTGTGGCAAGTGTTATACGTCAAAGGGTGGTCTGTCGCATCACAAACTTATTTCTCACAAGGTAGGAACCTACCGGCAGGCGGGTTTTGACTGTTCGCTATGTCCTCGGTCTTTTGAGCGTGAGATGTGGCTTACTCGGCACACAAATTTTGACCATGTTCTGGCCAGGCCGTTTGTCTGTCCTTTTTGTCAGGGTTACTGGCCAGGTGAGCCGAGTCTCCGCCTCCACATTGCGGCTGATCATCGATTCGAAGAAAAAGATTTTCCTGCAATGTGTCAGCTCTGCATAAACCAGGGTTCACAGAGCCAGGTGTTTCGCAGTGTGCATCATTTCAAGTACCATCTGAAGCGCGAACACTTGTAACATTCTTGTTTTGGTTGATGTCCAAGCTTGTTTGTATACATCTACACGCGAAGCCTCTTTTCCACTCAAGTCCGGGTAGTGCAATGGCGAACAAGTCCGTGGCCGACAGGCTCAGTGGGGTGGAGGCTGCGCTGCACAATGTGCAGCAGCTGGCAAAGGCAACTGCGAAGGGTGTGGGGAAAGACAGGGCTCAGAGACAGCAGGTGTGCTTTTGTCAAGGGGGGTTTCGCGGTGCGGTTGAGGAGGCTCTCCAAAGGTGGCAGGACGGGGCTAAGGAAGTCAAAGCGGAGGGTGCGGGTTCTGCGTCTGCAGCTGCTCCAGCCAACCGGCCTACCCCCTTTAAGTTTCAGTTCTTCAAGCTCCTTGTGGGACAACTTGAAACGCAGGGCCTGGACGAGCAGGTTGCCCGTGGTCTTAAGGACCTCCGTGTGGAGGAGACGGTTGAAGCCTTGCAGTTTCGGGAGCCGCCAGATGATGTCAGCAAGGCGTGGGTCACTGTGTTGCTGTTTAGGGCGACTTGGAGTGGATACTCGGCGTGCACCCTTCTCTCCAGTCCCACCGTTCGTCAGGTCGTTGCTAAGCGTGATGGGTCGTATCCGGAGGTGGGCCTGCGTACGGGGAGGTTCCTCCCCGGACCTCATCAAAGAAAGGTGCTTCGGATCTTGGCCACTCCTCCGAAGAGGTCAGGGGCTGGTTCGCGGGGGCAGGGGGAGCTCTGGAAAGAGTGGAGGCGAGCGGGGAAGTGGACCTCAGAAGCGTGGTGCTGCAACCCGGTTGTCTGTCGTGGAGGGGCGTGGCAATAAAGCGTTAAGCTGCTTGGACTATATTATGTTTTGTTCGTGGTGCTTTACAGAATGTGGTCAGTGGTGCCGTCCACTGACCTGTGTCTCAGACCGGCACCGTCCAGCTGAATAAGCCCTGTTCTGCCGGGGCTTGGTGGAGTGATTGCGCGGGTATTTGTGTGCCTGTTGCTTGCTACTAGTTAACTGTCTCTGTGATGGCTAGGACGGTAGTGTTTTGTGAACTCACTAGTGATGCCTGTACGGGTTTTGTGGTAAGTCTGTTCCTTTCCTTTTGGTTGATACACTGTCTTGTTGCAGAGATGGGCTATCTCCCTGTTGTGTGGTGTTTGAGAATTTCCAGCTTTGGTGTCGTGNTGTGGTAAGTCTGTTCCTTTCCTTTTGGTTGATACACTGTCTTGTTGCAGAGATGGGCTATCTCCCTGTTGTGTGGTGTTTGAGAATTTCCAGCTTTGGTGTCGTGATCTTTTGAAGTTGTGCAGTGGGGAGCGTCCCCGGTTTGTTGCTGGCTTTTTTCTTGTTGAGGTGTTTCATGCTTTTCAGCTTGAGTGTGAGTATACTGAGGTTGTATTCCATTGTATGATGTCACTCAGCGTTCTAACCCCTTTTCGCTGACAGTTTTGACGAATGCGTGCTATTGCTACCAGTGTAAGGAGGCTTGGATGGATCCTTACGCTCTGTAGTTGAAGTACGTGTTCTGTGAATGGTTTTGCTTTGTTTAGTGTTTTCATGTCTTACCCGGGTCCATAGGTCTGATGACCTGCGACGGACCTCGTCCAGGCTGACAATGGTGGCCGTCGTCGGCGAATCATCGGAATGTTCTTCCGAGTCTGCACGTTCGGGGCCTCTACAAGGCGCAGAGGGTAACGCTCCCTACTTCAGTAAGTTGCTGAGGAGATGAGCGGCCAACCTGTGACGAAGCCACTTTACAGACTGACAGGACTCTTTCGTGGGGCGATTCTGCAGTCGTCCTTCGGGGCACCTTTCGACCCCACGAGCAGCCATGCACAGCATTCCCTTCCGCAGCTGGTTTCCGTTGAAGGCAGCCGCTGCGGACGCAAGCTTGACAGGGATCGCCACCCCTACAGACCCTCAAGGGGCAAGGTGGTTACGAAATCGTTTTGTGTCTCGACGTTCAACGCTCAGAGTTTTCAGTGGGACTTACTTTCACAACGTCATAAACTACAACATCTCATTCTCTCCCATCGCAAACACCAGTGGGACTTGATGGCCTTGTCGGAGATGAAAGATGNCTTTCACAACGTCATAAACTACAACATCTCATTCTCTCCCATCGCAAACACCAGTGGGACTTGATGGCCTTGTCGGAGATGAAAGATGTCGCGCCGGAGGGCAATTTTCATTTGATCTATATAGAGGAATTTCTGCTGATCCACAAAGGGCGAGTAGCTTTTCTCTTGCCCAGACATGTGTATACGCTTTGGATTGCACAAGGCTGCAGGTGGGAATCACCCAGTTCTCACGTCCTTGGCATACATTTGGATTTGATGGGCCTCACTTACACTTTCGCTTGTGTTTACATTCCCACGGCTCAAGCATTCGAGCAGCGCAGATGCAGAGCGGATGTCCTTGAACAAGCCCGACAATGGGAACAGCAATCCAGAAGTATCCACCCCGACCGTGTCCATGTTTGGGCAGGGGATTGGAATGCTCATGTGGGAAGTGATCATCCAGATCAACACGGTCGCTGTGTTGGGTTGAATACTCCCACCACACCTGCGGGTGTGGAGCAACGACGCTGGCTTTCACAGACCAATTTGCAAGCTGTTGATTCGAGATTCCGTGTCCCAGGCGCACACAAGTGGTTTGAGCTCGACTACTTCTGCTGCGACGAGCGTATTCTTCGTCAAGTACAGTCTCTGCGAGTGCATCACTTGGGCTTCTCTGATCATGCAGTTAAACAGATGCTTTTTCATCTGTCCAAGCCCGGCGCGACTGGTCGTAAGAATCGTCGTGCCGCCAAGTCGTCACGGATCAGACAGGAGGCTGCACTTGCCTCTGATATCCCTCGTCCGCTTCTTTATGATGCTCTTAGGGGGCCATCGGAAGGTTCCAAGAAGAACCGAGGCGAGATTCAAAGACGCGTTCATCTGGAGCTGGCTCAACGATTCCCAGAGTGTGTCGACAACTGTCCGTCCAGTTCCTCTTCGGCATCTCCGGCCCCGGCAACGCCAGGCATGAGCATTTTCACAGATGGTTCCTGCGAGGTGTCTGTTCAACGCCAAGGCTGACGCAAGCCGGCCGGCTGGGGCATTGCAATTTACAATGAACTCACTCACGAGTGGCAGGACTACTTCGGGCCGGTCGTGTACGAGAAAAAGCACCCTGCTTTTCTGGGCGCTACTCTTGGATCCAACAACACGGCCGAGCTAACGGCGTTGGGACAAACAGTGCGCTTTTTGCTGTACGGCACCAACTACAGAGGACCAGTCACCACACACTACGACAGCGTCTACGCGTACAAGATGGCGACGGGTCAACGGCGCCCCCGCAGCAACATGCAACTCATTCAAACAGTTCAAGACCTCGTCACTCAAGTGGCCGGTCTTCGGACCGTGCATTGGCAGCACGTTTATGGGCATACTGGTGTCACGGGCGATGAGAGAGCAGATCGCAATGCCGACCGCAAATCGAAAGGCGAACGTTGTATGTGGCCCAGAGTTCGCTTCCATCGTCGACAGGAGCCGGGCGCCCAGCTTTCCTCGGCCCCTACAGTACCAGAGGTTGCCCCTAGCCCCGCTGCCAAGATGCCACGGTCTGAGTTCTCTGAAATTTTGGTTGACGCTGTGGAGGCCACTGTTGGGCGCACTCAACCCAACAAGTTGGCTTCCTTTTACACGGACGCCGACAAGGACGAGATTCAACATTTGATGATGCAGCAAGCTCAAGTTTGGCAAAAGCTCAAGGTCAGTCGTGGTCTCCCTCGCGAAACGGCGCTCAGACATGAACTCCACTCCATTAAGGCCAGCATACGGCGCTACAAGCAAGCTATAGTCGTGATCGTTGGGTATTGGACGTGATACATACGTTGGCGCAGGCAATGGCCGCCCATGATTTCAAGCAGTTTTACGATACACTACCCAAATTGGGCATCCACGCTGAAGGTCGTAGCCGGGAGGGGCAAGAGCCGTTCACACCTGCTTTGGAGCATTTCGACGCTGTTATGAACACCCCTCTCGAGGTCACTGAGGAGACTTTACGGACTCTTCCTCGTCGCGTTGCCACTGCAGATCATCTAGCCCAGATACCGACCCGTACGGAAGTGGAAGACGCCCTCGCGGACCGCAGAGAGTCCTCTCCTGGTGCAGACCAGGTTACAGTGCTCATGCTACGGCTCTCAGGAGAGCTCGGTCTTAAGATACTCACGAATCTCATGCAAGAGCTCTGGCAACATCCTGAACAAGACTGGGATCCGCTTCTGCATAAGGCGGTAGGAGTACTCTTGTGGAAACGGAAGGGCAGTCGTGACGATTTAATTCAGTATAGACTCATTGTTCTTTTGCCAATTGCTTCGTGGCTCCTGGCGAAGATCATTGCAAATCGACTACGTGAGCATGCTGAAAGTGCTCAGTTGTTGCCAGACTACCAATGGGGATTCAGACCACGGAGATGCACGTTAGATGTCATTTTCACTTTACGCGTGTTGATGGACCTCAGCACAGAAGTTCTTCAACACAACGGCGTCCCGCCAGAGGAACACGACGTTCTTACATGCATTTTCCTGGATATTGAGAAGGCCTACCCGTCCATACCTCGCCTCCCAGCATGGTACGTTTTACAACATGCCTGCGGATTACCTCCACAGCTTTTGGATGTGATTAGAACACTTCACTAAGACGCTGTACGCGATTCGCTCTCGAGCGGGGTTGGGCAAGGAGTTCACGGCCGACAAAGGCTGCAAAGAAGGTTGTCCGAGCAGCCCGCTTTTGTATAACCTTTTTCATACGATTCCTATGATGTCTTTCGAACAACAAGCCGCCGCACGACATGGAGGGATGCCAGGCGTCACTCTACAATGCCGTGAAGGTCGCCCTTTCGCCAAGCGGATGCATCGCACCCAGCAGGACCCTATGGCGGAGACATATCACCTCCTGATCGCCCTCTTCGCCGACGACGCTACACTTGTCACACGCGACAGCCGTGCTCAAGACATCGAGGCGCTAGCAGTGGACACTCTGCGCAGTCGGGGAGAGAAAGTGCATCCTGGAAAGACGGAACGCATGGTTCTACGCGGCGGTCCTGCCTGCCGGCTATGAGGACCAGGTCCGTTTCTTAGGAGCCCGCCTTCAACGAACCGGTGGTCTACAAGCAGACACGAAAGCACGACTTGACAAAGCCAAGCATCTATGGAGACAAGTCTATTCCCAGCTGCCACGACTTGGCATCTCGCCGGCAGTTCAGACCAAGCTGGTTAACGCTACAGTCTTTGCTAGCCTGTTGTACGGCTGTGAAGTACGACCGTTCTCCGCTACAGATCTTCGACAGTATCAAGTCTTTGCAAATACCATCACCTTCGGCTTGGCCAAGTAACGCCGGAGGACGATGCAGCTTACACTTTCTGACCTCCGTCGACGGCTGCAGATGGACAATCATAGGTGTGCGCACTTTAAGATATTTGGGTCACTTGGCTAGGAAACCACAACAAGCCATTGAACGCCGTGCTTTGTTTTCGTGGTTGCAACCCGAGAGTGCTCTTCCTGCAGGGGAACGTGGCCATCAGCTTCGTCACTTTCATTGGAAGCTGCTTGAGCAACTACGCCCTGTGGCACAAAAAGACGCAGCCTCTTGGCCTTCTAGGTGGATTGCTCTTGCACAGGAGGACGAAGGGCGTACTTGGTCACGCTTAATCCAGGAGTGGCAGAAACTGCAGCGCGAGACGTCGTCATGAGCCTGGTGGTAAAAGAGATAAGCAGTTGCAAAAAGCACAGGCAAGAGCGGAAGCCATGCGCGGGGCTCTTCCAGCTGAAGACGGCAAATACAGATGCCCACACTGCGACACTGTCCTGATTTTACGCTCCATGAAGCTGCACATTCAGACCTGTGCCAGGCTACCTGACGAACAACGTCGTCTTCTCGCTGCTCGACGTCAGCTACGAGCGGTACAACGAGACCTGCTGCGGCGCCGACTCAGTTGCAGCAGGCTCCAGCTGTACAAGCACCTCCAGCTGCTCCTGCTCAGCCGGCTCCTAAACCAGTGGCAAAAAGCAGAGCTCGTGCTCTACGTCGACGCCAGACTCTCCGTCGACGACGACGTGGGCAAGCAGCCGGCTCCGGAGGCGCGACAGCAACCTCACGCGCCTCGTGCTCGAAACCCGCTTCGGCAGGTTAGTGCGCAAGAACTCCCGCCTCCTTTACCGCCTGCAGGATGGGATCAGCCGAAGACCTGCCATTTTTGTCTGGCGACTTTTGCGAGCCGGGAGAAAAAGCTAAAACACATTCGCTGCTGCCGCCAGATGCCGTATAGCGTGTGGCTCGCCAGAGTTCAGGAAACCAGCTCTACTGTCACTGTCGAAGATCACAAGTGTCCACATTGTGCTACCCCTTTCTGGACGGCCCGTGCTAAAGGGCGCCACTCTGTTGTGTGCCGACAGCGTCGGTTGGCCGAAGGTCTTATCCTCTCGGCTCAGAACGACAGTGAACAGGCCCTTGCACTGCGCAGACATGGCCCCCCGGCGTTCCTCCGAGAAGTACAGGCCAACACGGCCGCTCAGCCTCGCCAGTCTGCGCAGCGCAGACGCCTTAAGGCGCTGCAGCGGACCCTCAGCCCCAAGGCGAGCACAACAACCTGCTACAGGACCTGCTCCGCTTCTGGCTGTGCAAAGGCCAGGACGTCAGCATGCTGTTGAATAGTGCTTCCTTCGCGATCCTCTTCACGTCCCCGGAGACCAAGAAGACGATGGTGGACTCCATGCAAGCTTACCAGGACAAGTACGTTGAGATGAGACAGTGGGCGGCGACGTGTCTGCCGTGAGGAATCAGTGCAAGGCGAAACGCAAACCAATGAGGCACAGACGAAAGTGCTGAATGAACTCATTGAAATGGACGCGCAGGAGGTCGACGTCATGGTCTCTTCCTGCCAATCGAAGTTTAGAACCCCATGGAAAACAGAACATGGAAATGGTCGCTCCTTCCCACCGCGGCGGCCCCAGGAGATCTTCGCAACAGCCTTCGAGTCCTCCTCAACACACAGTTCAGCGGCGTCCGCTTTGAGGTGTCCAGAGAGGTTCAGTCCGACCTTGAAGGGCGCCTCTGGCAGAGGCTCACCCCCCAGCACCACCAGCCAACGCTGACTACTTCACGAAGTCCCACTAGCGTTTTGCATGACCGCCTCTGGACATTTTGCGCAGCTGCACAGTTTTCTGACATACTCAGTTCTCGCTGCTTTTGCTTTTCATGATCTACTACATGCTCTCTTTTCATGGCTGCCAGTCGTTTTGGCCGTATACAGCTCTGAGACAACCAGTTTGCGGTCGCTTTTCGCAGCAGAGGGGCGACTTTGGCGCCTCCCTTTCTGTTACAGAGTTTTGGCGGTCTCGCGATCCCTACACCGGCGCGGCTACCACTGTGCGCCTTGGCGGAGCGGCGCAGGAGGTGGTTGCGACACGTTTTCTCGCAACCACCCGCCGAGGGAAGCTAAGACCTGTTCAGCAGGCTACTTCCTTCTACATGGCTGGGATGGGCGCAATGCATGACGTACACCTTTTTTCCATGCAGCGCACAACACCGTCGTCTTCACGAATGTTCTTCCAGGTGGGGTGTTTACATAGAAATCAAGTGAATCAAGTGAATGCATGTGGCAACAAGTTTTGTGTGAAGGATGCTGGATTGTTTGTAGTTTTTGCTGGCTATAGTATGTAACCCTTACTTATCCTTGAACCCGTCCTCAGTACCACCCCCGCCGCGCCCGGCCCTCCTGCTCAAACATCAGAGCGAGAGCGAAGCATCAGCGCACCAACGAGCCGCTTCCGCCGTAATAAGACGGTATGTGGACTTGTCCACTTGTGTTTTGCGATCTTGAAAAGTTTGCCCAAAAATGCCTCTTCGTCTTTCTGCAGCAGATTTTACTTGCATGAGTGCTTTTCACGTTTCATCTGCTTGCACTTGCAGAAAGGAGAATCGGTATGCATCCCTCGCAATATCCGGTTCAAGCCGTGCGACGAGATGCATCTCGTTTTTTCGCTTTCCCACCCGACCCACCCTGTGTGCTTTGGCCTCCGGCCAGTTCTCCAGGCCACTGCCTCCTTGCCGGCTCCAACCTGGTCAATCTTGCATGCGCGTGGCATTCTGCAACTTGTCGTTTTTGCGGGTCTGCATTGGCTCCTCTTGTTCCACCAGCCGGTGGTGTGGGCGGCCTTCTGCTTTCAGCCACAATGGCCTGGCAAATTTCACTTGGCTATGCCGTGCATCCCTTGCCAAACGGATGTGATGCACTTCAGCCCCTCTCTTCGGTCCGCTGGACCCTTTTGCAAATTAGCAGCCGTAGCCTCGCAGTCGGCTCTCTCGAGCCATTAGCTTAGTTCCCGTAGTTTGCAGGCGGCTCTGCTGAGCCGGTAGTTCGTTGGCGGTCCGCGACTGTAGTTGCACTAGGTAGCTACTAGCATGCCAGTCTGTCTGGCTCTCCAAATTCTTTGTGCGGGGTGGTGCAAAAGTCGCCACCCCACAACGGCTTCGGTTTCGGGGTATGCCCGTTACCCGAAAGCTGCTGATCGATCTTGCATCCCATGGAAAATGAGCAACCTCTGTATGCGAGCATTTTCCATTCTCGGGTTTAGGGTTTAGGATTTTGTTTATTAGGGCAAATCTTTTCTAAGAGCAGAACGCCGTCAGAAGATGCCGTCCCAAGCGGATGTGGATGCCTAGCGCAGGGATGTCGATCGCCTATCACAACCCTGAAGGGTGGTGTTGGTAGGCTTCTTGGCGCTAGGAACGTTGTGCGACCAACTAGCCGGCACGCGACAACTAAAAGAGCTCCCGAAACGGGCTATTCCATTCTTCGCTCCTTGAAGGAGGAAGCAAGCACCTAAAAAACCTGGTTACTTCCTGCTTGCTCAGGTGTATCTCGTGATCACGATAATGGTGAGAAACATCGGGATGGTGGCTATCCTGATATCGGTATGTTGATAATGGAGAAGACCACTATCAGGATAATGATATCACCTTCATGCCAAGTACGCCACTGATAATGAGGCCGATAATCATACCTCTACAGATCGCTCATAAGGTCATGATAATGACGACTTTCACAAATACTAAATCATCGTCGCCATTCTGAAGATAATGATGGTTTTCACGAAAATATAATGACATTATGATGGGGGCCTTTGGCAACTTCCGGTATGGAGTGCGCTCAATGGCACCGGTTAGAGTCTGGTTGCGACTGAAGTGCAACCCTCCAGTTGAAAGCTTCGTGGAACTGAAGAACTCCGGTCTCGTCGACCATATCAACACCGATCGCGGGAGGCAATCTTTGCTTCATTCAGATGGAGCTCAAGCTTGGCCTCGTTTGGTGTCGGATATGGGAAAGCCCTTTTGGAACCAGTGATCATGCCAGCCACTCGAAGCATGAGTTCCCCAGAAAAGTTGCTGTGAAGCGACAGGCGAACAAAATGCCGGCAACATACATTACTGGAACTCAGAGCATTGATGGATGGTAGCAGACAGCGCAGGATTTTCTTCCGGTTACCCTTCCTCATTGGTAATGGGGGATTTCAATACTGAGCCCGAGGAATCTTGGGTTTTACAGCAGACTCAAAGGTTAGGGTGGCATGATTTGGTTAGTTGGCGCACTGCCACTTGCCAAGTCTCCCCGGAACCTACTACTAAACTCAATGATATAGGACCAAGTGCAAGCGCATCGACTACATCTCCGGCAACGCTCTTGCGTGCGGAGCCTTGAAAGACATTGCCACTGTGCGGACTGTTGTCAATGGGCATGCTTCTATCGTTGCTGCTTTCGGCTGGAAAGTTTTACATGCTCGCAAGGTTGTGCCTCGGGCAGTCTTGTCCATTCATGTTAAACGTTCGAACGCCCAGCTGGCGCCGGCCCTGAAAAAAGGCGGGTTTCTCTTAAAAACAATGTTGCGGAGGTCATTTCTCAGCGTAAGTGTGACCTTTGGAATGCGGGTTTAAAGGTGATCAGCCACCGACTCTGTTCTCCTGGCAATACAGGGCTGAAAACTTCCTTCTTGATCTGAAGCATCGCATGAACGAGCCTGTCAACAGCTCTCACCGTGTCAGAGGTACTTGCAAGTTCATCACCCACAGGCTGTCTCCCGTGCAAGGGCGTCCTGCCCGTAATGGAGGCGAAACTACGGGACAGGAGGCTGCTACCTTTGCCGCCCGCGGTTGGCTCAAGCAGTTGCGAAAGCTGGAACATGTTTTGCAGCTGCTTAAATCGGGTTTGAACCCAGCTTGGAATAAGGCGGTTTGGAAGCGTTTTCAGACTCATGGGGTCAAACTCTTCTTGCCTCAATGCGAGCTGGATGAACAGGAAGCCGCTGCGGTCTCGGTCGCTTCAGGAGCTCTTCCGGGAGTCACAGTTGCATCAGCATTGCTTTTGCACTCTTTCATGCTGGCACGGCATCGCGCTTGTAGTGATGCTGAGCGCACCTGTCGGGCGACAAGGTTTCGTGAGGCACCCAACGCTGCCGGAACTAAGCAGGTTACTAAAGATGCTTAGAGGTACGTTCGTAAGCCAAGACAACAAGAAATGGCCTTTTTGCAAACTGATCAGGGATAGCGGCTGCTGCCTCGGATATCAACCAGGCTCTTTGTGATCTTTGGTTTCCTTTCTGGCGTAAGGTTTTTGGTGGTTTTGATGAGGAAGCGTTTGCTGTCCTCGTTAGGGGTTTTAGTTTTCCCACTTTGCAAGTTACCCCTCTCTCCGTCCACGATGTTCGGAAGGCCATCAAGGCTATGCCTACAAGTGTTGCTACAGGAGCTGATGGCTGGAGGTCGGAAGAGCTCAAAAGCTTTACCACTGCCAGCTCTTCAGGAGCTCACGGCTGACTTTCAGGAGGTTGAGCGCACAAGGAAATGGGATGAAAGCCAGCTGTGTGTGTGGATGCAGTTCATTCCCAAGGTTGAGGAGGGTCGTAGTAGTCCCCTTCCCACTAAGCAACGGACGATCAACTTACTCCCAATGTTGTATAGAGTGTGGTCCAGCGCCAGGTGCAGACAGCTTGTCCACCAATTTTCGCAAGTTGCTCCGGGTTGTGCTGAGGGTTTTCTCCGAGGACGTTCGTGTCGCAAGCTTTGGTTAAAGTTAAAGCTGGCCTGGCATCTTGAGGCCTGTATAGTGAATAGCAGACCCCTTAGCGGACTTGTTTTGGATGTTGTGAAGGCATTCAACGCTCTCCCCAGGGCGCCTTTCTTTCAAACCATGACAGATATGTCGGTTCCGGAGGGTTTCCTGCGAGCATGGGAGGCCTCTCTCACTGGGCTGCCACGCAGTTCTCGGATTCAAAGTGGCTTGCAGAAAGTTTTGCTTACTTTCAACGGGTTTCCCGAGGGGGATAGTCTTTCGGTTGTGCCTATGATTTTGTGCGGGTGGCTGTGGGCCTCGCAAGTGCAATTCGCTTCGGGCGACGAGTCTGCGCTCCACTTTCAGCCCTCCGACGTGCAACCAATGGTTTTGCAGATAATTTTGAGGTGGTTACAGAAGTGCCCGATCGCGAGGTGCTACAAGCCCTGCTCGCTTTGCTTCCTTACTGCAGCTGCAAGCCTTTCACAGAGAAAAGAAGCGTTTTTTTTCTGAGCTTCGTGCAGCAATGGGGACGCCGGAAGACGGAGGACTGCGGAAGCAGATGCATTGTGCTCAGCGGGCCCACACGTTTCAAGGCGCGGGCTCGTTGGCGAGGGGAGAGGGTTTTCTGGCTTAGTGGCTTCCTGTCTGCCTGGCTTCGCGGCTTCCAGCCTCCCTGACGTATCGGCTTCGCGGCTTCCCGGCTTCTCGGCTGCCTTGCTTGCCCACGGTGGGCCCGTACTGATGTAGAACTCGTTTGTGTCTCAGGAGACGGGGGAGCGGGCGGATCGCTTCCTCCAAAAGCATAGGCATAGGCGAGCTCTGTCTGGTTCCCCGAGGACCAATCCCAAAGCGGCCACCAGCCCAAAGTTGAGCTCGTGATTGCCAAGCAGCAACCAACGAGGTAGGCGAACGAGTTGAGAGCCATTATGGCACAGTCCCTGATACCAAACAAAAAAGAGCTGTAAGCTTGAGCCAACCGTTCGATCAGCTCACTCACTGAACTCTATGTTATCCCTAACCAGCAAAACAGCGGTTTAGAGTTCAAGCCAGGGATCCGCTTTGTCAAGTC
>BGNK01006723.1:11387-21513 GCA_003297005.1 Symbiodinium sp. clade A Y106 | reverse complement strand
TCCCCGAACGCAAGCCCTCCGAAACGAAGAACGTGTATGTTTGTCACTACCTCTCTGTGTCTGGGATTGGGTCCTGTCCCTGAGCCACGGCACCAGGAGACCAACGGAATCCTGGCCGTGCCGCAGCTCCGCTACCATGAAAATCTTTTATATCCAAGCACAGCTGCAGATGTACACTTGAATCAGACATGACCGCATGCAAAGACATGGACTGCATGAGCACTCAAACAAACGTGAAANCTCCGCTACCATGAAAATCTTTTATATCCAAGCACAGCTGCAGATGTACACTTGAATCAGACATGACCGCATGCAAAGACATGGACTGCATGAGCACTCAAACAAACGTGAAAATAGCGCGAGGAAAACAAACAATTCATCTCCATTTCCTCACCACCAAAATCCATCTTCCAAGGGAACAGAAAACGTGATCATTTGCACTGCCTATCGTCGGTGCATGTCACAACGGTCGCTTCGGTACACCGAGAGCGCCGACCGGTCACCAGGAGCGAAGCACTGAGGGGAGGACCTGCAACATGACTGGTGTTCGAGGCAAACCCTGAAGCATGAGCAGAGCATAGCATGTGGAATGCCTGCGGTACCAATGTGAGAGCCCCAGTGCAGCCCACAATGCTTGGAGCCAACAGCGGGTATAGCGCGATCAGCTTCTGAAAATGAGGGGTGCAAAGAAGTGCACGTCTTGATTGAGAAGGCTGTGCATACACCGGTTTTGACCACTTGTGCGTCTTCAGAGTGCCTGTGTCTAGGGAGTCTCTTGCCTTCCCGGGCATTCCCACATGTACGCAAAGTGACACTGGCACCTGAGCTTTGCTCGGCATAACATTTTGGCTGCTGCTCGCCCGGAGGACTTGGGGTTTGGGCCGTCTCTCATTGGACACCTCCAGCACTGCGATTTCTCTCTGCCATGGTAGCGGTGCAACTCGGGTAGGTGGTGGTTCCTGCATGTCTGGCTCAGTAGCTGGCGCGGCCAAGGAGTTGGGACTCGTAGCGATCCCCTGCACCCTCTCCACCTCCTGATCTGCCGGCCCAAAGATGTCTGCATAGCCCGAGGTGGTTGTCTCAGACGAGGTACTGGAGAAGCTAAAATCTGAGGAGGAGGTGCCTGGCTGTGAGCTCTCGGAGCTGGTCTCAGGCATGGGTTTGGCTTTTGCCTTAGCTCTGCATCTCTGGCGGTCCGTTGTGGTTGTCCTCGCCCTGGGCTTGGCTTAATTTGGCCTTGGTCGACTTCGGCTTCGCACTGGAGCCTCATTCGAGCCTCGAGAATTAGGAGATCTCCGGCCAACAGACCTGCTATCTCCCCCCTCCTCACCCGACTGTTGGCTCATATTTACATGCCGCGGTGGCTTGCAAGCCACGCCCAGACAAGCCTGACAGCATTCTGAAAAGGACCTGCAGGGCCTGCCATGGCATCAAACTACAGAAGCAAACTTTGTTGCTGTCCCACCCTCCCTCCGCCTGAGGCGAGCGAGGGATATATAAATCATTCACATGCCAAACAGCAGACTGTTGCAACAATGTGTTAAAAGAAAACGTATGTGGAAAAACCTGATGTTAATTTTTCAAACATGAAAAATTTTCGCAAAGTAGAATAAAGTGATCATCACTCCGTGAGGATGTACAGAAGCAGGTGTGCAAGTTGAAGTGAAAGATTCAGATGAAGATGAAAAGATGAAAGAGAAAGAAAAGCAAGAAGCAGCTGGAAGTTCGCGAGATCCTCCTAAGAAGGAAAAGAAGGCGACGAAAGAAAAGAAGGAGGAGAAGCAAATTTAGAACGGCGCGGAGCAAAGTTCTTAACGTTACTTTCCAAGGGACCTCTAGGGAACCTCAGGGCCTCTAGGTCTCACTCACACAGCACACTGCACAGAGCAGGCACGCTCCACACTTTTCACTCTGCTGTTCTTCAGCAGTTCGAGTCTTGAGCCAAGCCCGGCACGGCTCGAGGCTTCAGTACACAGTCCCCTGGACTTGAAACACTTCACAGCGGGTGAGCACAAACAGCAAACTTGGGCTTCAGCTCTCTAAACACTAGAACTGGCTCCTGATGCCTCTTAGGCATCCTGCTGTAGCTCTGGCGAAAGCAAACAGGCTTGAGTCACTTCACAAACACTCCAAGCGTCCGGAAAGCTCACTGAGGTCCGGGCGGGGTGACCGACGGGCGAACCGACCGACCGACCAACCGACAGACAACAAACCGTTTCGAAAACATGCAAATGGTTTCGCAACGTGCTTTCACCATGCCAAAACAAATCATGCTCACGTGACGTGCAAACAAGGCTGTGCAAAACTCTCCAAAACAAGTTCAAGTGCTTCTACTGTTGACTGGGAACCTTGGGAGGTCACATAAATCATTGTCAACGCAGACTGAGAGTCCCGCGACCCGTAGGCCGTTCGTCCGTGCAATTAATTAAGACTTGGGTGGCCCATGCTTTGCATGGGAGAAGCCTTCAAGTCCTTCTAGGTGAGCCCACTCCTTGCCCAATTGGGCAGGTCGTGGAGAGCTACCTAGTTGCAGCTACGCAGTGAGCTAC
This sequence comes from Symbiodinium sp. clade A Y106, assembly GCA_003297005.1. Lineage (NCBI taxonomy): Eukaryota > Dinophyceae > Suessiales > Symbiodiniaceae > Symbiodinium > Symbiodinium sp. clade A. The sequence continues at coordinate 18,964 of BGNK01006723.1, read as the reverse complement.
CGGCTACCTGGGTGTGGCAGCCACAACCCTTTTCAGGACGTGGCAGCCACAGCACCTTTTCTCATGCAGGTTTGCAGGTTACAGGTGTGGCAACCACAACCGTAGGTAGAGGCAGAGCAGCATAGCGCGAGTGGAGTGCACAGCTGGAAAGCTTTAGATCCGGGGCAACCACGGTGACGTCGTTGCAAAAGGCATAGCTTGTGCTCCCTGGGCGTAGCAGCCACTGCTCCAGGGGCAAGGTGTGGGCAGCCGACCTAGCAGCCACTGTTGAACGAAGTGGCCAGCGCTCCACTCCGCACTGCACATCCCTGCAACTGAAGGAGCTGCCGGTAAGCCGGCGCTTCAGCCGAAAAGGCTGCGAACCNGCAGCCGACCTAGCAGCCACTGTTGAACGAAGTGGCCAGCGCTCCACTCCGCACTGCACATCCCTGCAACTGAAGGAGCTGCCGGTAAGCCGGCGCTTCAGCCGAAAAGGCTGCGAACCTCTTGGGGTAGTGTTGCCTGAGGCTCGACCATATCTTGTTGAGCGCTGGCTCTGCCTCTGGGCAGACTTGGTAAGCAAGCCTCAGCAGCCCTGAGAAACCCTTCTTACGTGGGGCCCCTCCCTGGTACCAATCCTGAAGGTCGCATAAGAAGAGGCGAGGTGGGAAAGAGCTCGATGGGTTGACAGCCAAATTGCTCGGTCCGANCAGCCCTGAGAAACCCTTCTTACGTGGGGCCCCTCCCTGGTACCAATCCTGAAGGTCGCATAAGAAGAGGCGAGGTGGGAAAGAGCTCGATGGGTTGACAGCCAAATTGCTCGGTCCGACGTCGCAGATCGAAAAACCCTTGCTCTCGACCCAAGTCATCACCGCACCCACATAGAAAAGAAACTCTCGGATCTGGGCTCCCGTCATCTGCTTGAAACGCTCGGTAGCCAGCTCGCTCCTCCTCTGTAGGAGGCCATGGAAAGGGATAAGGGTGTTCTCCGCCCCATCATGCATGGACACATACACGCGCCCTTCCCACAACACCTCCGCCGTTATCGAAGGGAGGAGTTGCGATTTTGGCCTCGTTGCCATGGGCCTCATCAGCCAATTTCAAAACAAACCTATCGTTGTAGGAGTGCACTACGCGCCAGTTCCCTTTTCCCAGCATCACGATCCTCCTGGGAGGATCGAAAGCCGAGCCGGAAATGACGTCGGCGAAAAGGAAAGCTTCCGCCGAGAGCCAATGCCTTGCAGATTTGGGGTGGCGTTGGTTTGCCTGTTTGAGGCAGGCCATGTGTGGTTCAGGGCCCGGCTCCTCAGTCTTCACTCGTTTGGCCTGCACCCAATGCTCCATTAGATCAGCCAGCGTCTGCTCCCGGAGCGGCTCCATCTCTAGAGAAGCGGCCGACGACACCTCGGAGTCGGAATCCTCCTCAGCTTGGTCACCGGAAACCGCCCTTGCACCGGAGGGGGCACCCTCACTGCCGGTGGTCACCTTGGCTGCCAACTTCGGCTTTTTGCCAGGGGAGGCAACCTCACCACTGGCATTGCTCTGGCGTGCCAGTTCTGGCTTTGGAGCTTTGCTAGAGGAGGCGGCCTCGCCTCTAGCACGACTTTGGGCAGCCATCTCTTGCTTTGTAGCCGTGCCAGAGGAGGCATGCTCCATGCTGGCACTGCCCCGGCTGTCTGACTCCTGCTTTGCAACGGGGGCGGAGGAGGCAGCCTCACTTCCGTCTTCTTGCGCCGTGTCCGGCGGGGTTCTTGCGCCAGGGCCCTCCACCAAGCGGATCGGCTGCTGAAACCGCCGGGGGGCCGGCGGTGGCGGGGGCGTGCGTGATGCCGCCCGAGCAGCAGTCGCCTTGGCTTTTGCTTCGGCTCTTTCGTGTTGGTGACCGCGATTGCGATTCCTTGATGCAGCGGTCCTGCTTATGTGCGGCAAACCTCGGCGACGGCGCTCGGCCATGAGCGCCTGATACTCATCTTCAGGAATCCTTAGAGAAAGCAGCCAAGCTGGGAGAAAACCGGACTGGACTTTCCTGGGATCCCAGCATATTGGCACGACCTGCAGACACAGGGGAGGCACCCTCCACACAGGTTAAGCGTGAGCCCCTGGCCTGTGGGGAGCGCGGCGGGAAACCCCCCAAAGCTGAAACAGCTGCAGAAACTAAAACTTTATAAATTGAGCCCAGGCGATCACAAACAAGGGTGCAGTTCCGATTCCAGGCAACCACTACCAAAGCACTGCCACAGGTCTTGCGGGGCGGCAGGGAAAAACTGGGTTCAGGATAGTGGTTTGCAGGTCACAATCCTGGGCCAAAGAGCTTTTAGCGACAACAGCAGCCGTTGCTTTACTTTTGGGTCCAGTTTTGGGTTTTGCTTTCGGCTTGGCTTGGGCTTTGGGAGGCCTAGCGGAAAAGGGCCGTGCTGTCTCAGGGTCTCTAAGGTTAGCAGGTACAGAGTTTGCCGCAGGGGAGGCAGCCTCACCTCTGCGCGGTTTCGCCTCTGGTTTTACGTGTGTTGCTTGTTTAGGCTCCGCAGCACCTGTGAAAGTTTGCGAAAGGGGCCTGTGCTGTTCGGCCTGGGGCCGGGTTCCCGTAGTCTTAAAAAGGTCAGTGGGGGTGGTGGTTTCCTTTAGGTACTTCTGAGCCCACTCGGTTTTCTTTTTCTTGTGAGCCCGGCTGGCTCCCTCACAGCTTTCGCGCAGAACTTTCGTGAGGCTTAACTGGCCCGGCTTATGAACCGCAAAACACTTGGTGCACAACAGGACAGCGCCCATGTTGTACATGGCGTGTGTGGCATGAAAACCGAAGGGACTGAGGTCGTCACGGGGCCGGTGGGCACAAGGTTGCGCCTCCAGGCGGTTAAAGATCTCATTCGTGTGTACTTGCTGAATGTACAGGGTGTTCACCGAGCACTTCAGTGAGTGGTTGTTCGGATTAGTGTGCGACCAAGCAAAGCGGTGCCCGTGGAGGTGCTCGGTGGCAAGCAGGTTCTCAAGCCTCTGCTTCTTGTTGAGACCACCGTCAGGGGCCGGTCGGTTCTGCCGCTGCGGTGGTGGAGGCGTGCCGGCCGACTTCGGAGCGGGCTTCTTTAGCCAACTTTTCCTCGGTAAGTTTCGCGGCTTACAGTCCAGGGGCGCCGCCTCGTCACCGGCAAGGAGGACCCAGCCAGGTACGGTGGGCCAGGAAGTGAGAGATCTCTTCCGTGAGCTCGTCGATTTGGGCAACGGCCTTGCAAGCCTCGTCCGCCAGATCATTGAGGCAGACTCTCCAATGCCGGGAGTCCCCATATCGCTGCTGATATTCCTCAGGGGTCCGGTGCGAGGGATGCCACGTAATCTGGAGCCGGTGCCGCTCCTCCCACACTTCTTCCCAGATATTGGCGTGGCTAGCTTTGAACGAAGCGCACTCGGCCTGTGCAATGGCAGGTTTACAGTCGGCAGTGACTGCTGCACTGCCATAGGTGTGGCGCAGGAGGAGGGCGAATGCCCAAGCTTCGCCCTGCACCACATTGCAGCCTGCAGGGAGCACCTGCGTAATTCTGCCAATCTCAGTCAGGACCCCGCTTTCAAGAGTACAGGCCACCACCGCAACAGCCACAACACGCGTGCGGGGGTCGTTGGTGGTGCCGGTGGCATCGGTGCCGAAGACCAGGTCGGTGGCATCAATGCGGTGCTTGCTCTACGCACCTGTAAAAACAGGCTGGAGAGCTCCCGAGGGCCACTCCGGGCAGGCGGTGTAGGAGGCCGGCGGCAAACCGCGCACCCAAAGAGATTGTGTCGGCCAGGCTGCTTGCAGCTTTTTCCAGTGTGGAGGGGGGCAGGCCCACGTCCACTCCACCACCGGCACTCCAACAACACATGGCGAATGTTGGCAGGCTTTTTGCACAGGGGGCAGATCCGCTTGGCTCCTTTGGTAGTAGTGAAAAAGGCCCCTTGCCAAACCGACCTCAGTGCCGTTAAGTGGTTGGGCCTCTTCGACTGGGACTTCAAAAGGCGCCTTGGCACCGACCAGTCGACCCCTCGCTCGGCGCCGCTGCCAGCATCCTGCTGGGAGATTCTGTGGTTGGTCCAGAATTGCAGCAGACGGCGCAGACCTTCTTCTGCGTGGATCCTGGTGGTTTGGCCCGGCACCAGGGAGATAATATCTCCCGGAAACGACCAAAGACCTGGCCCTTGCAGGCTGTTGGCAGGGCACTGCCAAGACGAGGGATCTTGAGCCTTGACGCCGAGATCTTGAAGGTAAGCGATCNATAATATCTCCCGGAAACGACCAAAGACCTGGCCCTTGCAGGCTGTTGGCAGGGCACTGCCAAGACGAGGGATCTTGAGCCTTGACGCCGAGATCTTGAAGGTAAGCGATCATGGCGGCAACAGGGCCTTTGACCAAGGCCCACCGTTTGGGGGCTTTGAGCAGCTTTTCCCAGGTGATTTGCCACAGGCGGAGGTATTGCGTCGGCATGGTTTGGGCGAAGAGCAGCTTGTACAGGGTGCGCCAGTGCTGCAAAACCACCGTCTGGAGCGGGTCGCAGCAGTTACCTTCCCCTAGACTAAAGACTACGTCAACGCTGCCGAGCTTGCAGCGGCGCGCAGCGAGGGCAGCTTGCGTGCGAATGCCTCGCATTTGTTTGGGGCTGAGGCCCAGGCCTTGGTGACCCCAGATCGCAGCTGAGAGGCTTCCCATCTTAGAGACACGGACTCTGTGGGAGGTTTTTTGCACTTTAAGGTTGTGGAGTTTGGTGCCCCGGGTGATGCCTTTCTGGAGTCGTTTGGTCTGGACCTGGGTGCGCCTGGCGCGGCCAGCCGCATTGGCTATGCCCAAGTCTTTGGCAACAGAGGAAACCTGAACGGGCTCGCCCTGCGATTGCTTCTGGAGTGCGGCCTGCACAGCAGAGCTGGAGGCGATCCACGTGGTCTTTTTAAAGGAAACTTGCAGCCCTTCATCATCAAAGAGCCTGAAAAAGGGCGCGAGCAACACGCAGGCCCTTGGCCGCAACCTGATGCGGGGTTTTTCCACAGAAATCAACCGACAAATCGTCCACCCACGTGTCTGCAGTGTCAACTGCTTTTTGGTTAAGCACTTTGAAGCAAGCAGGCCAAAGAGCAACCTTGCTAAGTGCAACAGCAACCGGACAACCAGCTAAAACGCCTCGGCTTGCAAAAGCGGGAGGCCCCAAAAGACCATCTGCTGACAACAGCCGGGGCCCTCTGTAGGCGCTGATCGCGCCCCACAAAAGAAGAGGGGGAAAAGCAACTGCCTCAGCATGGGCTACCAAGCGGCTGTGGCTGATGGTTGCATAGAAGCAGCTGAGATCGAGGTAGAGGGTGATTCTGTGTTCGGCCTGGGTGTGGGTGCACTCATACTGCAGCAGTCTGCGGACTGCAATGTCGAGGCAGGAGTACCCCGGGCCACAGGAATCCCACCACGCCTGCGGCGCGAAAGCTTTCAGCCACTGGTCAAGCGACGACCAGCGGAGTTTCATCCACGATTTAAGCAGGATGTGCATCAAAGCAATGGGTCGTTCGATTTCGCTGTTTTTGGGCAGCAGTACGACCAATGAGATGGTCCATTGTTCTGGGAAAGAGCCTTCCAGCTCTGCCCTGCGCATGATGTCGGCGAGTGTCTGGCATTGGCCGGCAGTCAGGGCGCGGGCAAGATGCGGGGTCCAGCCATCCGGACCTGGGGCTTTGAGCGGCACCCGGCGGAGATATCGCTCGACCTGTGTGCCCGTGAGCGGTTGCAGCTCCCGCGCCTGGGCACAGGCTCGAGTGCGCAGGTCCTCGAAAAGTTGGGGCGGTTTGGCACCTGAGCTGTGCCAGAGCTGGGACCATTGCTGCAGCCTCAGCAGCAATTTGCTAGCAGCCGCAAAGGTTGGGAAAGGCCTCTCAACTGAGGCCTCGTGTTTGCGGATGCATTTGAAGAGTGGCTTGAGGCTGCCAACGCTGCTCTGGCTAAGCCAGGCTGCGTAATCATCTCGATTTTTCTTGTTGATTTGCAGGCGCGTGCTTGAAAGCTCCTGGTTCAGCGAATCCTGCACAGTGTCCAGCTGGGTTTGGGACAGGCCAGGGCTAGGCGGAGAGTCCGTGTTCTTCGTCACGCCAAGCACAACAGCCCAGTCCGGTGCAGGTTGTTCAGAGCCTAGCTCTTGCAGGTTCGCGCAGCGAGAGCTGGTGGAGGTCCGGCGGGACCGGCTTTTGGTCACCGAGAGCCTTGACCCCACGCATGATCTGTTCCAGTAGAGCTTGGGGCTTCCCATGCCACCTGTAGGGGGCACTGTCATCACGCAGGATGGGCTGGAAGGCGACCGGTTTGTTAGCGCCTCTCCCATGTACTGCATTGAAAAGCCCGCGCTCCACCTCACCGGAGAGGGCAGCGAAGTCGGCTGTGGTGCCGTTATTAGGCAGCCGAACTCCCCCTATGTCAAGAAGACCAGGGGGCGGTTGGCTCTGCACAGAGGAGTCCAGCGTGTTGCTGTTTCCGGGAGGGGCAGCCCCTGTCTCCGGCACATCTCTGCTGTGTTGACCCAGGCCTGCCGAGTCATCGGGGACGGCATAAGGCCCGCTGGGGCCAGGGAAAGCAGGCAACATTGGCAGGTGGAGGAGACCCTGTGCTAGATCAACCGTAAGGTGCAGGCAGAAGTGCGGGGCAAACGGAACGGCCTTATCAACCTTGAGGCGGAGAAGAGGGGCAACCGAAAGGCTGGCGAGCACAAAGTCCAGTGTGTTGCCTGTGGAAATGGCAGCCTCTTTGTCGCCAAGAATTTCAGCGCCCATGGTAGTGGCGATGTTGTTGCTGGCAAATTTGTCAAGGTCGACGTTCCAATCACCAGCGGCAACCCAGTTAGGGAGCCGCTTAGTGAGTGCCATCAGCTCGGCAACAAGGCTGGCGTTGGGCTCAACATGCAGCCCCGTGCCTGACTTTAAGTACACAGAGATGACGACGAGTCGCCATTTGGCACCGGGGAGCTCCACTGCAAGGAAACCACAACCTTCCAGCGTGAAGGCGCGCACCAGCCTTGGGCGTGCTTGCCAGGGCGTGGCGACCAAAAGTCCCCCTTTGGTCTGGTTGCTTTCGGTGGCTCCTGCCCAGAAGGAGTGCAAGCCTGCTCCAGCCAAACCGGCTTTGGCTTGCCTCTCTTGCTCAAGACTGAGGTGGGTCTCTTGGGCAAGGAGGCAGTCACCTCGAGTTTGCTGAAACCATCGAAGAATCTCAGGTCTCCACTTGGTGATATTGGCCACGACAAGGGAGAGCGGCACAGCCGGGCTTGGCTGGTGCACTTCATTTGCGATGTCAAGGAAAGCAGCCAAAGTGGGGAAGTCCAGCGGTCCAGGGGTACCTGAGCAGTGCTCCAGGACGCACCACGCTACCTGGCTTTCCAAAGATTCCTCCGGCAGCTGCTCTGATTCTACCCAGTCAGCCAGGTCGATGGCCGCCGCATGTACTTGAGGGTCATCTGCTGGGGGGCTTGGTTTTTTTTGCTTATTTTTTTCTCCGTTTTTTTTCTTATTTTTTTCCGTTTCCTGGTTTGGGGGACCTCCTAGCTTCCCCCCTCTGTGGAGGGGGTACTGAGCCCTGCCACCTTGCCGCCGAAGCGTGGGCGTTAAGAACG
>BGNK01006722.1:0-21582 GCA_003297005.1 Symbiodinium sp. clade A Y106 | reverse complement strand
TACCGGTCCAACCGTATTGAAAACACCGGATCAAAAACCCGAAGCCGAAACAGTAGAACCTTAAAACCCTGAAGCCCGACGGAAGTCTGCAATACCGGAAGCCCGACACATTGGGTATACTATTACTTAAATATGTAATAAAATACAAAACCCTACAACCCTGGGTCTAACCCCGGAAGCCCGACATCCTAAACACTGCAACCCTATGTATATATTATCATCCTGAACACCGAAACCCTGTTGCCCGAAAGAAGCTATAATCCCATAGGTCCGAAAGCTTAAAGAAGACTATATAATCCTGAACACCGAAACCCTGCTGCCCGAAAGAAGCTGTAATCCCCGAAGCCCGAAACCCTAGACAGTGCAACCCTATACGTATAATAAGATCCTGAACACCGAAACTCTGTTGCACGAAACAAGCTGTAGTCCCGGAAGCCCGAAACCCGAAAGCGTGGAACCGGAAACCCCTAGGTAGATGAGGTTTTCGTTACCCCGAGGCCCGAGCACCGGCCCAACCATATCGAACAAAACGGAACAAAAAGCCACAGCCCTAAAGAGTACAACCTCAAAACCCTGAAGCCCGACAGAAGCCTGCAATGCCACAAGCCCGAAACATCGAGACCCCTATGACCCTCACAAGCAGATTCTAATCGTCACATTATTACACCACACATGTAAATGTAATTACATATTACAGACCACGCAACCCTAGGCCTGATCCCGGAAGCCCCAATCCTTATTAAACTATACAACCCTATATATTATATTATTCCCGAACACCGAAACCCTGTTGCCCGAAAGAAGCTATAATCCCGGAAGCCCGAAACCCGAAAGCGTGGAACCCCACACCCCTCGGCCTGAGGTTATAATTATATATATATAATCCATATATATATATATACATATATATAGATCAGATATGATTATGTATCTATATATATATGTAATAATATGTTTCTATTATTATATATATATTCTATATATCTTGCTATTACTCGAAATAGAGCCACTTCGAGCCCTAAAACAGAAACAGCCAAATCTTATAAGAGCTAAACCTAGGAACCCTGAATGTTTAAAGCTTCCTCCATATCCACTATATAATTTTCTATATTGCTGATTTTCCTAAACCCAAAACCCTCCATTGAAGATGTAGTCCAGGACCGCACCTGCAGCAAGGCTTTGGGGCTAATTATCGGGTGAATCGGGTGTGGTATATTTATTGNAGGACCGCACCTGCAGCAAGGCTTTGGGGCTAATTATCGGGTGAATCGGGTGTGGTATATTTATTGTATGGTTTAGGGATCGGGACTTGAGGGCACAATGCCTTTTTTGGCAGGGTTTGGGGTTTAGGGTTTAGACGTAGGGTTTAGGATTTAGGGTTTTGGTGTTTAGGGATTAGCTACAGATCCGGGTTTTGAGTCGGCTTGGGTATCGGGTGAATCGGGTGTGGTATAATTATAGTATGGTTTAAGGATCGGGACTTGAGGGCACAATGCCTTTTTTGGCAGGGTTTAGGGTTTAGNGGTTTAGACGTAGGGTTTAGGATTTAGGGTTTTGGTGTTTAGGGATTAGCTACAGATTCGGGTTTTGAGTCGGCTTGGGTATCGGGTGATCGTATAGTTTAAGGATCGGGACTTGAGGGTACAATGCCTTTTTTGGCAGGGTTTAGGGTTTAGGGTTTAGACGTAGGGTTTTGGATTTAGGGTATAGGGTTTAGGGATTAGCTACAGATCCGGGTTTGGAGTCGGCTTGGGTTTAGGGCNAGGGTTTAGGGTTTAGACGTAGGGTTTTGGATTTAGGGTATAGGGTTTAGGGATTAGCTACAGATCCGGGTTTGGAGTCGGCTTGGGTTTAGGGCTCTTTAAGGCTTGGGCCTACTTCAGAATAGATTGGCTCCACGTCGACGTGGGCAACTCGTCTCCTCGAATCGACTTCCGAAAGCCAGTAGAACCTCTCCTCCCATTGCTTCTTGCTCATGACTTTCTTGGGATCCGGAGTCTAGGGCTCGATGGGACCACCGTCTTCCACGGCTTCGGTTTTAGTGGCATCCCGTGGTCTGCGTGCTCCGTACTTCTCGCTTTGATTGAACTGCCGCACGATCTCCATGTCGTTTCCTTTGGCTGTCTGTATGTCTGTGTCATACCACTGGTTCTTTGAGGATCTATAATTATTAATTAGTGTTCAGGATTTCGGGCTTCCGGGATTATTTGGGCCCTCCAGGATCTGGGAATCTACGTAAATTGGAGAGAGCTTCGGAGATTGGGGTTTAGGTCGATGGCCAGNAGGATCTGGGAATCTACGTAAATTGGAGAGAGCTTCGGAGATTGGGGTTTAGGTCGATGGCCAGTGAGGTTTAGTTGTTTCCTGGGTTGAGGGTTTGGAATATTATCTAGTGAGGACTTTAATGGGTGTAGGGTCTAGGAATTTCTGGCTCAGGTTTAAAACATTAGGCCAGTCTAGGCCTTCGGGTTTTAGGACAACACGGCTAATTAAATCTTAATTAGAGCNAATGGGTGTAGGGTCTAGGAATTTCTGGCTCAGGTTTAAAACATTAGGCCAGTCTAGGCCTTCGGGTTTTAGGACAACACGGCTAATTAAATCTTAATTAGAGCTCATCATATATAATCTCAGCCCGAAAGCCCCGTCCCCTTAAGGGTATCATGGCAGCAGAGACCCCCACTGTAGTCCCCCTATAATATCAAATCCCAAAGCCCTAAGCACTTATTGTAGGTAGGCGACGGTTTATTTATTTGGTGGAAACACCAGAGTCAGCACACGGAGCTTGGCAGACACAATTTGCTGCGGGCGACTGTGGTCGAGAAAAGCGCTTTGCGATCATGCACTGTGCGACTCCACGGTATTCGACGATATGACAANAAACACCAGAGTCAGCACACGGAGCTTGGCAGACACAATTTGCTGCGGGCGACTGTGGTCGAGAAAAGCGCTTTGCGATCATGCACTGTGCGACTCCACGGTATTCGACGATATGACAATGCGTGCATTGGGGCACAAGCTGCTGTTGGTGTGCGGCTTCAAGAAAGAGCTGAGCAGCGAGTGCATGCAGTCACACAGGCAGATGAACGTTCGAGAAAAATGCCACGAACGAATTCACCGCGATGTGCGGAGTCAACACAGAGAGCATGGAAGAGAACACCATCGTCGGCGACTTCGCGAAGATATATATAATAATTTAGCGGAGATCTCGCAGCACACCGGGCTCTAGCATCTAGCACCCACGATTTCGGTTTAGGATTGTGCTAAGAGATCTCGTCATCAACGATGCCAACAAGATCTAGAAGGCCTTAAGCTTATATATTAGNTCTCGCAGCACACCGGGCTCTAGCATCTAGCACCCACGATTTCGGTTTAGGATTGTGCTAAGAGATCTCGTCATCAACGATGCCAACAAGATCTAGAAGGCCTTAAGCTTATATATTAGACTCTTACGATACACCCCTCGCCGCCACAAAACCTAAGATGTTTATTTTCATATTAAGACATATATGTATATACCCCGCCGCAATTGGAAAACCCTCTATCTTACCTAACCCTGCACCCTAATATAAGACCTCAACCCTCCGAAACCTCAACACATCTAGAAACATCCTCAACACAACAAAACCGTCAAGCCAGAAAATAGCCCAGGCACACGTGGAAAACCCTCAAGCCGGTCCAACCCTGCAGCCTAACTTGCCAAACCCTCCCAAATCCTGACACATGAAAACCCTGAGCCCTTACTTAAGCGGCCTAAAGGCAAAACCTTGAAGACTCGACCAGAAAACCCTAAGGTACCTGAAGTCGCCTAAGGAGGACCCTCTATTCTGAAAATTTTATAATAGCCGAATCGAAAAATTAAGCCGACCAGAGGCACCTCCGGATACTCAGCACACGGTGCTCGTGGCCCGTTTTGGGCGGGGGCTTGGGAAGTAGCTTATAGTGGAGGGGCTCAATTATATAGTGGCGAGGATACAATGAATTAAGGGTTCTTGGAGCTTGTTGGCAGGACATTCGTGGCAGGAGTTGGGTCATCGAACATATAAAGGATCCGGAGATATAGGGTTCGAGCTTATATTGTTCATTTAGTAGAATGTTTTGTTGCCTGGACACCAAATATTGAAAGCTTCCTGACATTCCCTGAACCCAGGAACCCATTGAACCCGTGGCAATATAGGGACCCTGACAAGCCCCCCAACCATGCCCTGCAGCCTCAAGCCCGAAACCCTCTGGCTAGCTATGTGACCCTCCAGGCCAATCTCCAAATCTATCCCGAAGCCAAGCTCTAGATAAACACCGANCCGAAACCCTCTGGCTAGCTATGTGACCCTCCAGGCCAATCTCCAAATCTATCCCGAAGCCAAGCTCTAGATAAACACCGAAAACCCCAATGGCACCCGAATTTTAGAAGACCCTTCCCGGGAAAGTGTAATAATGCATCATGATCCCATGATCGTATAACTAGCTCAGAACATTGACGTATCAGACTCGTTTCAATTATTCGATCTTGTACCGGTGGCATCATGGCATTACATTCGCGATGCCCGATCATGGAGTTGACAAGCGACTGGCAGGCACAGCCGTCGTGACGTACAATACGGTCGACGACGTGGAGACGACAGTGGCTTCCCTGAAGAAATTTCGAGGCTGAAGTTGGCCTGCGATCCCGGGGAGTTGNCCTGACAAGCCCCCCAACCATGCCCTGCAGCCTCAAGCCCGAAACCCTCTGGCTAGCTATGTGACCCTCCAGGCCAATCTCCAAATCTATCCCGAAGCCAAGCTCTAGATAAACACCGACAACCCCAAAGGCACCCGAATTTTAGAAGACCCTTCCCGGGAAAGTGTAATAATGCATCATGATCCCATGATCGTATAAGATCGAGTCTTGTAACTGCATAGTCTGAGCAAAGTTAATAAGCTACTTGTNGACAAGCGACTGGCAGGCACAGCCGTCGTGACGTACAATACGGTCGACGACGTGGAGACGACAGTGGCTTCCCTGAAGAAATTTCGAGGCTGAAGTTGGCCTGCGATCCCGGGGAGTTGCGGTACTCTGTCGACAAGAGACGACTTTTCAGCTTCAACATGGACGGGCCTCTTATCGGCGTATTCGACTGGGAGAAGCAGCACGAGTTTGAGACGAAATCAACTGGACACCGGAACAGANTCTTATCGGCGTATTCGACTGGGAGAAGCAGCACGAGTTTGAGACGAAATCAACTGGACACCGGAACAGACAGCCACCGTCTTCGAGCACATCAAGATCCGGGTTTGCAGGTTTTGGAATGGTTAGATAGGAGGAATAAAGAGCCCCATTTAATTATAAAATAAGAGCCAGCCAGACGTATCATTCTACAACAAGAAGTACTAGCACAACAATTATATGTTTCAAGCCCTGCCCTCAAAACTATTGTATTCATGAATTCGAATATGACCCCCGGGACCCTAAGTCCTCAAACCTTTTGCGAATATCTAGATCTTATTTATAAGGCCTGAGCCTCAACCGAATAGCCCAAGGCGATATCGTGAGCAAGCGTCTGGCCAATGATGTTGTCCATCATCTCAGGGTTTATAGGTCTATTGAGCGATATTGGGTTTAAAGCTNATAAGGCCTGAGCCTCAACCGAATAGCCCAAGGCGATATCGTGAGCAAGCGTCTGGCCAATGATGTTGTCCATCATCTCAGGGTTTATAGGTCTATTGAGCGATATTGGGTTTAAAGCTTCGGTGTCGCTATCGATTATGGGGCATATATACTGCCATTTCAGGCTGCTTCATGGGTCTAGGGCTTCGGGGATTTTGCTGTCCGAACTTCGGGCTTTGGGTTCTTCAGCTTGTGCTAGGGATCAGGAATGTTTCTGGCATTTGGGGTTATAGGATCACGGCTCGTGTTTTGTGGTTTTGGTGCTTTGACCCTACAACCCCAAAACTCACCCCGAACACTGAAAACCTGAAACTCAAAACCCCACACCCTAATGACCCTACACCCCAAGCTCCAACCCTATATCTCCGAAGCTTCATTTAAACACTGAAGCCGAAACCTGAGCCCTGAAGCCCAAAATCCTGAGGCCCAGCGGCACACTCATTAAACCCCGATCCAGACCCTGTATTTAAGTCATGCCAATCGGCCTAAGGTTCTTCTAGGCCTCGGGTTGTGATTACATTGAAAGGGGTCTGGGGTTTTGGGTTNCCAGCGGCACACTCATTAAACCCCGATCCAGACCCTGTATTTAAGTCATGCCAATCGGCCTAAGGTTCTTCTAGGCCTCGGGTTGTGATTACATTGAAAGGGGTCTGGGGTTTTGGGTTTTAGGCTATATACATTAATTGTATAGATCGCGAAGATATTAGAGCTATAGGGTCCGGGCTTTTAGGGTTTAGGGCCGACCCCGTGGCTAGGCTACAAGCCGAAATACCCTGAATACTGAAATAAAACTCCCAAANCCCTAAACCCCGACCCTAGACCCAAAGCTTGAACCCTAGATATCCACTTGCAGAGGCTTAACAACGAAATCGTGTGGTTTTGGCGTTTTGGCCCTAGAACCCCATCCCAAACCCTGAACACTGAAAGCCTGAAGCCAAAAACCCCGCACCCTAATAACCCGACACCCGAAATGTAGGATCCAGGATTCTGTTTTGTGGGTTTGGCGCTTTGACCCTACAACCCCAAAACTAACCCTGAACACTGCAAACCTGAAACCCAAAACCCCACACCCTAATGACCCTACACCCCAAGCTCCAACCCTATCTCCGAAGCTTCACACTGAAGCCGGAACCTGAGCCCTGAAGCCCAAAATCCCGAGGCCCAGCGTCACACTCTTAAACCCCGATCCACACCCTGTATTTAAGTCATGCCAATCGGCCCAAGGTTCTTCTAGGCCTCGGGTTGTGATTACATTGAAAGGGGTCTGGGGTTTTGGGTTATAGGCTATTAATTTATAGATCGAAAATGATTATAGAGCTAGAGGGTCCGGGCTTTTAGGGNATTACATTGAAAGGGGTCTGGGGTTTTGGGTTATAGGCTATTAATTTATAGATCGAAAATGATTATAGAGCTAGAGGGTCCGGGCTTTTAGGGTTCAGGGCCGACCCCGTTGCTAGGCTTCGGCACTCCGGCACATACACAGTGCTACTCAGCTGCAATGCAAAATCTTGGGGGGGCGAGGTTTATTTCAAGGGAACGTATCTTTTCCATGCCGCNATTAGCAGGTGAGCTCGGGAATATCTCCTTCCAGCGGGCTCGCAAATCCTCCTCGTTCTTGACCGGATTTTCATCAAAGGTCCGATGGCAGGCAATAACCAAAGCAATCTCCCAGGCGAGCTTTGCCCCGAATTTGCGAATGCTGACACCGGTATTGTTATGGCTGTCGATCTGCAGGGGGAATTAAAAGGAATCTGGACCCCTGAACCCTGACCCCTGAACCCTAAACCTCATAACTCNTGGCTGTCGATCTGCAGGGGGAATTAAAAGGAATCTGGACCCCTGAACCCTGACCCCTGAACCCTAAACCTCATAACTCCCAAATAACTCAAATGTCCAAAACCCCCAAGCCTGCTATATACAAGGAGATTCTAGAGGCACCTTCAGGCCCAAAACCTCGCGAACATACTTAGGCAGACCGCCGCCGGCACCCCTATTGATGAAGAAGTTCTTGGCAGTTCCGGCCATAATGGATATGGAAGAACAACTCAAGCCAGGAGCAGGCACTGTGTAGCACCTCCAGAGTTCAAAAAATTCACAANCTTGGCAGTTCCGGCCATAATGGATATGGAAGAACAACTCAAGCCAGGAGCAGGCACTGTGTAGCACCTCCAGAGTTCAAAAAATTCACAACCCAATATTTCGTAATACTAAGCATCCCAAAACCCCTAAGTATGCTGAAGCCCAGATATAGACATAAACCCTTTCAAGGCACTTCTTCAGCTTCTGCTGCTCGTTGGGCTTCGGCAACCCNAAACCCCTAAGTATGCTGAAGCCCAGATATAGACATAAACCCTTTCAAGGCACTTCTTCAGCTTCTGCTGCTCGTTGGGCTTCGGCAACCCGTCAGCGAAGGCGGGCTCCAAGAGCTCCATGATATCTTCGATGATGTGGTCCTGCGACGTTAATTAAAGGGGTCTCGAGTCTAGAATACTTATCGGGTACATCGCCGTCCTTGGACAGCTTGGGCTTCTTGTCGGGGGTCGGATCAATCTGGCTTGCACGGGGCTCCTGGGTACAGGTCTATAAGAAGAATTCAATTATAATTGGAGCTGAAAAGCCTTGTTTTTCTCCGGCTCGGGAGCATCATCACCGTCCTGGACACTCAACTAAAGTATGCTTTCAGGGATAGCCCTAGCCTATTTGAACGACATCCAAGCCTGCTTTGTCTCCGTCTCGCAAGCAGCATCGTCCTCAAGCCAATCGTGTTTGAAACCATTAGCCTTCAACCAAAACCCTGCAATTCCGATGCGTGCCTGAGCCTTCCTCTTGTTGGCGGAAGCTTTCGCCCTTGCCTTTGCCTTTGCGGCTCTAGCCTCACCTCAGTACTATAATTAATCAGAGAAATGAATCCAAGAATGTAAAGGAGCGAATCATCTGGGCACCCTACACTTCGCTGCAGCTTTCTTCTTGTTCTCGGCTCTAATCTCGGCTTTCAAAGTTTGCTGTGCCTGCAAAAGGGCTTCTGCATCCTCATCACCGAGCCCCTCCAGCTGCTCTCCAAGNCTACACTTCGCTGCAGCTTTCTTCTTGTTCTCGGCTCTAATCTCGGCTTTCAAAGTTTGCTGTGCCTGCAAAAGGGCTTCTGCATCCTCATCACCGAGCCCCTCCAGCTGCTCTCCAAGACCGGGTGGAATCACTGCCCCCTCCGGCACCAAGGGTTTTCTGGCCTGGGCATGTAGGACTTATGTGTCATAATGGATACCATCAATGCAGCTTGAGGCCTCGTCCCTCAGGGCAGCCCCAACTTTCTCCTTCTTTCCCACCTAGCAGTGTGGGAATTTGGGGTTTAGGGGTGTAGGGGTATTATTAGAGTGTAGAGGGTTTTGGGTGTCATTGGACTTAGGAGTCTATAGGTAGGGCTGCGTGAGTCTGGGTTTCATTTTATCGACAATTATATAGTNGGGGTTTAGGGGTGTAGGGGTATTATTAGAGTGTAGAGGGTTTTGGGTGTCATTGGACTTAGGAGTCTATAGGTAGGGCTGCGTGAGTCTGGGTTTCATTTTATCGACAATTATATAGTTAATAATTATAATTATAATTATATACAGCTATCGATATATATATATATATATATATAAATATGCATATATATATATATATGTATTGTGGCCTCATATATTATAATTAATTTCGCTATAAATACACAAACCCTTAGGCCAGAGAACCCTACCCTCAACCTTGAACCCTCTAGCCTTTCCATTACTAATTCTAAGTTTAGGCCTTGTTCGTAAATCGACCCAAACCNTAATTTCGCTATAAATACACAAACCCTTAGGCCAGAGAACCCTACCCTCAACCTTGAACCCTCTAGCCTTTCCATTACTAATTCTAAGTTTAGGCCTTGTTCGTAAATCGACCCAAACCCTAAACCCTATAAGACAATGAAGTTAAATCATAAACTCAAGACCGAAAAAAAGCGCACACCCTACAACAAAACCCGATAGCTCTGGCGGTCGGCCTCAACAGGGCATTCTTGGGGCTTCGAAGACTCCTGGCAAGGATAGTTGTACTTAATGGCTACTAATAAAAGGCCCCAAATGTCCTTTGCATCTAATGTCGCCGCCTGGGAAGACTCCTGGGAATGAGATTCCGGAGAAATCTTCGAAATCGATAAATCAACAACAGCACCCGAAGTCCTTTGCATCCGATGTCGTAGCCCGTGAAGACTCCTGGGAACGGGATGCCAAAGAAGCCTGCAATCACTCAAGAATAGCCCCAGCAGTCCTTTGCATTCGTTGTCGTAGCCCCTGAAGACTCCTGGGAACGGGATGCCATAGAAAGACTTCAAACAATCAAGAATAGCCCCCAAAGTCCTTTGCATTCGATGTCGTAGCCCGGGAAGACTCCTGGGAATGAGACTCCAAAGAAGGCTTCCAACAATCCAGAATAGCCCCAAAAGTCCTTTGCATCCAATGTCGGCTTGCCAGCCTGCTGGGAACATGATCAATAACCTCCAAACCCTAAACCCCTACAACCTTTATAACTTGTGTGATATGGGTCTCATATGTTCCTAGGGTTGCGGGTCCATTTATATTAGATTAGGTCGCGTCCCTTTCCCTTCAAGCNACCTTTATAACTTGTGTGATATGGGTCTCATATGTTCCTAGGGTTGCGGGTCCATTTATATTAGATTAGGTCGCGTCCCTTTCCCTTCAAGCGCCAGGATAAAAACCTTTGCCCAGGTATTCCATCGATCGCAGCTGATACACAACAGGCCTCGGGTGGGTCCTCATCTTTCCCACCATCAGCCTGGTTCGGGGATAGGCTAGCAATTTCAANATAACCTCCAAACCCTAAACCCCTACAACCTTTATAACTTGTGTGATATGGGTCTCATATGTTCCTAGGGTTGCGGGTCCATTTATATTAGATTAGGTCGCGTCCCTTTCCCTTCAAGCACCAGGATAAAAACCTTTGCCCAGGTATTCCATCGATCGCAGCTGATACACAACAGGCCTCGGGTGGGTCCTCATCTTTCCCACCATCAGCCTGGTTCGGGGATAGGCTAGCAATTTCAANTCCATCGATCGCAGCTGATACACAACAGGCCTCGGGTGGGTCCTCATCTTTCCCACCATCAGCCTGGTTCGGGGATAGGCTAGCAATTTCAACAGTCAGCTGAAAGCACATCAAATAGCCTGGGAGTCATCACCGGTCTCATCGATAGCCAGGCCCTGCAACAATAATAAGAATTGTAGGAAGATGCAACGACCGATTTTGGAATTCGCACCTCGTCGCTATCACCGGACTCCAACTCTTTCGTGGCCTGCAAGTGGGGTTTGTTTTGTGGATGGTCATTAAATGCTCGATGCGGGTTGAAAGCCTCGTAACCCGGAAGGTTCACGATCAAGTCCTTCAGAGCCTGAATCTCAGGTAGCCTCCCAGGTAGGATCGTTATTCCAAATCTGGCATCATATCCTTTATCACTGTACCCTTGCCTTGCATTCCGAGTCTTCCTCGTAAGGCGGATGGCGTACATCACCAAAGATCGGCATCGGCCTCCTTCAAGATTCGCCCAGTCCTGGCGGGAAAAGAACGATTCCAGGGCTCGTTTCCCTATCATTTATTATAAATAAGGGACCTACTGCCGTCTAGAATCGCTCAGCATCTTCTTCATGGGCTTGTTCTTCTTCTTCTTCCCAGCCCCAGGCAAAGGGATCGTGTAGAGACCCCGCTCGTCGTTCAAAAGGAGGAAAGCCAGCTGTCACACGTTTTTATGCATGTGCTTAATATTGAATGTTTCAGCTATGCACTTGAGCACAAGAAGGCCTCAAAGATCTTCGGATAAGGAATGGCCAGGCCGTACTTTGCAAGGATGTGCAGGCAAAGTTTGAAGTTTATGCACACCTCGGTTGACTCGCAATGTTGAAAGATTACTTTCAAAGAGCAGCTTCGATTGTGATTTGCTAAGCCAAAGACATCAACTTCGTACACCATCCCACAGCAGAGGCTGTTCTCGGCAAGCTGAATAACTTGGGTGTCCTGATATATATATNCTTTCAAAGAGCAGCTTCGATTGTGATTTGCTAAGCCAAAGACATCAACTTCGTACACCATCCCACAGCAGAGGCTGTTCTCGGCAAGCTGAATAACTTGGGTGTCCTGATATATATATTCACAACCAGAAATGTGCAATTCTGGAAATCTGAAGATCCCACCTCGTCCTCACGAATCGAGGCCCAATCCGTCTTCATCTCATCAAACACCGTCTCCAGCACGAGATANATATATATATTCACAACCAGAAATGTGCAATTCTGGAAATCTGAAGATCCCACCTCGTCCTCACGAATCGAGGCCCAATCCGTCTTCATCTCATCAAACACCGTCTCCAGCACGAGATACAACTCTTTGGCCTGCTGTGCCTGCCAGTAGTGGCGAAAACCCTAGGCCCAAAGCAACCCTGAAAAATCCCCACCTGCAAAAGCTTTGGCGATTGGCCATCCATAGCCACTCTAAAGAGCTCGCTGCCCAGAGCACCAAAACTTCTTGCGGCAATGGTTGCTTTGCTAGGAAAGAATCGAAAATAATGCAGCAATGCAACCCTTTCCTTCAACCCCTCCTTAAACCATATAAACTCTTATAAAATTAACCGCAGTGCAACCCTTTCCGAATTGCCACCCCCTATGTAATTATAAACCCTTCACCCCTGAATACCCTGCACACTTGAAACCCCTTGCGGCTGTGGGGAAGCACCTCCTCGCTTCCGCTTGCGAAGAGCTCGCTTCATCCATGACGGANCCCCTATGTAATTATAAACCCTTCACCCCTGAATACCCTGCACACTTGAAACCCCTTGCGGCTGTGGGGAAGCACCTCCTCGCTTCCGCTTGCGAAGAGCTCGCTTCATCCATGACGGACAGGGAGTAGGCTTATTGCAGGGTTCAGGGTGTTTGGGGCTTCTAAGGGTTTTTAGAAAAGGGACCAGGATTATAATTATAATTTATATTATCCATCATCCCACACGTCGACCTGCTCCANTTGAAACCCCTTGCGGCTGTGGGGAAGCACCTCCTCGCTTCCGCTTGCGAAGAGCTCGCTTCATCCATGACGGAAAGGGAGTAGGCTTATTGCAGGGTTCAGGGTGTTTGGGGCTTCTACGGGTTTTTAGAAAAGGGACCAGGATTATAATTATAATTTATATTATCCATCATCCCACACGTCGACCTGCTCCAAACTCCTCTTGAGATATAGATTGATCGATGTGATATGAATGGCGAACTATATATACTTATAATATATATCATACTATACGTACTGCTATCGTATTCAATGCATGCTATCCTACTTATACTACTATTACTACTACTACTACTACAACTACTACTATAGCTATATACGATACTACTACTATAGTACTACTACTACTACTACTACTACTACTACTACTACTACTACTACTACTATACGACTATAATACACCTAGCTTATAAAATATACGTACCTTGCTACGGCTATATAAACACATATGTCCANGAGTCCGTGACCCATATAAGCCGAGACCTCACGACAAGAGGACTTCATCACATATAACCAACGATCCCGTGACTTTCGCCCGAACCCACAACATAAGAGGACTTGAGAGTCTCAGGGATTCTTTTGCGTTATATGACAACAAAATAAAAAATCCATTCCTAAGGAGACGATGGTGGACTGCTGGTGCTTCAAAGATGTTTATAGGTGTCCTACATAAACCCTATCATAAACCCTATACCCTATAAAATTACCCTAAACCCTAAACTCTAAACCCTAAACCCTATACCCTAAACCCTATACCCTGAACTCTAAACCCTGAACCCTTCTGGTGCTTCGCAGCCAGGTCACGGCGCATAGGCCACCGCCAAGGCCAAGCGATTCGGCAAGCCATCGGCCTGCTCCGTGGGTGCTTCGGCTTCTTGGCTGCTAGGGCTATTCCTTTAAAGGGATCCTGAAGGGGTTCTAGAAGGGATCTATAGTAGGGTTCCTAGCAGTGCCCGGGTCGTTCGCTTGGATGAGGCTTTGGGTGCTTAATATAGGGGGCCTTAATGATTCGAATTAGGTTCCTTTAAAGGCGTCTATAAGGGCTACTATAAGGGATCTACAAGGGTACTATCCTATAGTAAGCTTCTGGCGGTAAGGGCTTTGAAAGGGATGCTTTGATGGTACGAGAAAGAGAAAGAAAGAGAGAGAGAGAGCGAGACAGAGACAGAGACAGAGATAGAGACATAGAGAGAGAAGTAGGTATTTGTTTACTTGTTTATCTTGTTTGGTTATTTACTTCTAGTTAAAGCGGTTAGAGTCGAACCAGATTCTAGAAGGTGTTCTTGAAGGGATTCTAGATGGTTGCATCGGGCTTGAGTGTCTAGGTTTTGGGTACCGAGTTTATGGGGTTCAGGCTTTTCGGCGTTTTTTGGCGACCGTTCAGGTGCACTCTGGTTGAATCTCGCCTCCGGAATCCCAGAACAAGCTGTCCCTGAAGCGCAAGGTGTGCTTAAGGGGTTGAGGTGCTGCTAAAGCTGCTAGAGCCCAATGCGCCTTGATAGAGGCATATACAGTACCCTGTATGAGGGGATTAGGGTTTAGGGGTTTAGGGTTTAGGGTATAACTTGGGGTTTAGGAAGTATGAAGCATACATGATATCATATCGGTAAACTGATCTGGAGCTGACATAAAGCGACAAATTCACATGTCACTTCGTCTACAGTGTGAGACTTCAACACCAGAACAAGCTCACATAAACCACTTAGCCACAAGAACTCACAGATTTCCCCGCAGACCAGAACTCTAAACCCTATAGTCATGCAAAACACCAAGGCCCACCCATACCCTCAACCCTAAACCCCAAGCTCTAAACCCTAAACCCCTTCCTGTGCACCAACAAAGGGGTCGGGCCGCACCTCCGACCTCCTAACAGTGCCGGGGTCGTTCGCATGGATGAGCCTTGGTGGCTACCTAGAACCCCCAACTACCCTCTAATATACCCCACATAACCACTATGAAGTGTCATAAGGACTCTATTAAAGGGCCCTTGTGGGGTCCTGGTAGTTTGCACGACCTCTAAAAGCCTATGCAAGCGATGGTTCAATCATTAAGGCTTAGGGTGTTGGTAAGACCCCATAAAAATCTAAACCATTTTGAACCGGATTTCGGATTGCTGGATTTGGAATTTCGGGCTTACAATCGTCAACGCCCTGTACCGCCAGCTGGGGCTTACGGCTTAGGATTGTAGGACTAGGGCTTCAGGATTTAGGGCTGCTGTTGCCGGAGGGCGAAGCAGACAGGCTGAAACTTGGGAAGCCCTCAAAACTCAACACCGATGGACCCTATACACCCGCTAGGCCCTAACAACCTGATAATCCGATAAATCCGGCAATCCCTATGAAGCCTACAAGCCCCATAAAGCCTGAACCATAATCCGGGCCGGATTGGTCCGAGCAGGTACGCCATGTAGGGTTTTAAGGCTAGGGTTTTTAGGGTTTTATTAAGGGGTATAGAGGATCGAAGAATCGATAGTAAATGATACCGCAACTGTTAGGCAGCAAGGGTTTAGGGCTGAGGATCAAAATGTTTTCACCCCGCAGAGTTTATTCTACCCTAAACTTAAACCCTAGACCATGATCCCTAAACCCTGAAACCCACAACCTGAACCCTAAACCCAAAACCCTACACCCGAGCTCTAATCCTGAAGTCATCTTCATGTCAGCGTTTAGGGCTTAGGGCATTTATGAAACCCGACCCTTGACTGAACTCTAAAACCCTGACACCCTATCGCCAAACCCTAAGCCTTAAACCCTAAACGGCTTTAGGGCTCTAGGATTTAGAGGAAAAAAGAAATAAACCCTAAACGGCTTTATTGCTTTCGGATTTGGAGGAAAAAAGAAAAAAGAAACACACAAACACATAAAAAAACAATGAAAACAACTCTCTTTGGCGAGGGGCTTTGAGTTGAAAAGGAGGAGACCACCAGCCGGCACGTAGGGCCGGATCAGCTTGCCTCAAGTGGGTGGGGTGGAGGGTTTAGGGTTTAGGGTTGAGGGTTTTGAGGGCTCTTCTCGTTTAGGGTCTACGGCTTGTTTGAATTGAATGAGGGTTTCGAATGCGTTCCTGTTGCTGGATACATACATGCTCACAGGACGAGCATTAAAGACACCTCACCGATCAAGTCCCTGCCAGTCTGGCGCCTAGACCCAGACCCAGGACCCCACGACTTAAAGAAATAGATCTTGAACTGTAAGGGGCTTGAAGTACGTTCCTTTACGAAAGGGTGTGTGCTATCTGGATGATAGGGGTTGGGGTTGAGGCTTCCCGGCACTGACATCTGTAACGCTGCTAGCGATGAGGATGACGGTGAACAACAAGACGGTAGTCTGTATGATGATTCAATCAGTGGTGGTGACGATGACGATGGTGATGACGACGATGCTGGTGATGCTTGATTGTTGAAATCCACGTCCCCGCTCCGGGAGTTGCAGAGGTTCGTGACTCTACAGGAAGTTAATCTGAAGCCAACAGGATACATGATCTGCAGGAAGGCGTCTTTGCTGCAGCAACTGCGTGCTTACAGTGTGTGAACTTGCATGTCAAAACATGCAGTCGCGATGCCATGATTCTATTTCCAAATGTTGGTGCTTCCCTACACTCTAAACCCTAACCCGAACCCCTAAAAGGGTAGGAAGCCGGTAGACTTGGGATTTGAAGGCAATCGCGCCTTTCAGGGCTTTGCAGCGTTAGGGGCATCTTATGGGGGTGGCGCTTGAAAGTGTCCGGTTTTCCAGGTACTTGTAACATGGATAATACCATTTCTGGGCTATATGGGGGTCCATTCCAGATTCCGCTGTAGGTAAACGATTTTCGCACCACGGCACACATGAGCGCCCTCGTCTTGCTGGACTGCAAGTAGGACTGCAAAAGCTGGAGGGGGCAAGGGATTTGGAGTTTAGGGACAAGGCGTGGGGAATTTGGACCCTAAACCCTAAAACCTGGGGTTCATGATCGCAAATGTTTTGCATCCTGGTTGTTCCTGACCAGACCACTCTGTCACTTCCACTTCGCTCTCTGAATGGTTTTGAAGCCGGCACCCCCTAGGGCTCCAGTTACTTAAATAGGAGGTTACTGGGGCACATAATCTAAGAGTAGTAACCTACTTTTTGGGTAACTGGAGCCCTAGGCGCTGGGAGCCAAACAACAGAATCTGGCACCGTGGAGCCAAATTCGAGCCTAGGCTGGTAAAATAGGGGCCTTAATAATTAGAATAGGGTTTTGGGGTATTTATACTATAGCCATAAGAAGCAACCCCCAACATAGTATAGGTAAGTATTAAGGCCCCTATATTAACGATTGAAAGGTTGACTTGCTCGTTCTTGTTCTACAGCAGCGTGAACTGGAGCGGTTGTTGCCCCCAAGGGCTCCATGCATCCCTTGATCAAGGAATATTCCTGAAATCATATTAGGGCTCCTACTAGAATTTCAGGAACATTCCTTAATTAAGGGATATTGGAGTCTATGGGACGCGTTCTCACATGTACCTCTGAAGCTTTTTACTTTCAACTCTCCTGGCGCCTAAACCCGAACTCTGGGCCCGGGTCCTAAACCTGAACCCTAAACCCTATAAACCCTAAATCCTAAACCCTAAACCCTATAAACCCTAAATCCCATCTTGGCCTTGGCAAAATTCTCATCCACGCGGAGGCTCTTGTCTTCCTTGGGCAGCTTTGTGCGATGCGAGCCAGGGACGAGAACCGTGCCAGCCATGTTGTGGGTGACCTGCTCCAGCGGATTATTATGGGTTTGGGGTTTTGGGGCTTTAGGGTTTGGGGTTTAGGGTTGAAGGTTTTGGGTTTAGGGTTCAGGGCGGAGGAATATGGGTGCCTACCCGCCCAAAGGGTCCTAATGACCTATATGGGTGGGTGCTTACCCAAACCATAATATAATAGTGACTCCCACTATAGAAACACTACTCTCTACTATGTAGGTACTTGGAGGACCAGTAGGGTTCTCTAGTGTTAGAACCTTATAAATAAAGACACCCCGGGTCTATGTTAGGTTGCTCATATTATGAATCCGAATATTTTGAGGGGAGTTCTTAATCAGGCTCCTACATTGGACCCTATAATTGCCTAGAATGTAATACCTTTAATCAAATTTTTTGGAAACCTTAAACCCTATGAACCCTAAACCCTTATTTTGGGTAACCTTAGTTTCAGCGTAGTCCATGCCGTCTCGACGGCGCCATGCGGACTCCACTGCCTTTTGATCTGAGCCGTCGCGCACCAACTGCGGCAGCGCCTCCCAAAAGCGTTCGAACTCCGCCTCCAGCGCCGCGTGGACTTCTTCCGCGGGCTCTAAGCTCTAGCGGCCACTTCAATACAACGGCTACTTTCTCCACGGGAGTCTCTGCATCCAAAACGGAATAGCGTTGCCGAACGCTTTCTCCCAGGTTCTCCAAAACGGGGTACTCATTCACCTAGGTTCCCCAGTAACCCCTTCATAGCCTTAATACTAGGGGTGCCGTTAGCCGCCCCAGCTGAGGAGGCTTCGAGCGTTTAGGCTTCAGTGTTTGTGGTTCGTTGGGTTGGCTCAGGTCCTGAACTCTGAAACCCGAAATCCCTTAACCCAAAGTCAAGCCTGTCAACCCTAGAAACTGAGATGTAACTAACAACCTAAACCCCAAACCCCTAAACCCAGCGTAATTCATTGGACAGCCCCAGATGTTGATCCCTGCACCACAAATCATAGCTCCCTGTTTTATGAGTATAAATACTCTTTGGCCTTAAAGCAGTCCCATTCTACCGCAACCCAAATCCTAGACCTTGCTCTAAGGACTCTTTAGAGTCTATTTTGGGGCTGAGAGATTGACAAAAGCAGAACCTTGGGAAATGGAGAGGGCGAAACACAGCGAGAGAGATAGAGAGAGCTTCAGCAACTAGACACGAAACCTCATGCAAGTCAGCACGTCGAAACATCGAACACGTTAAGCCTCAACTCTCAAACCCTACCTTGACCTCCCAAACCCTACTTTTTTGTAGGTTCTTATTATAAACCCTAATATGGAATTTATAGGGACCCTACAAAAAAGTAGGTTTTGGTAGGTTAAGGTATGATCCTCAGACCTCAGCTCCGAACAAGGAATAATTTCAATTCGCACACTCTGCAAAGGGGGCATTCGTAAACTTCCGAGTATGAAGGCGCCGTTGCCACTGATGCAGATGACGATGACGATGTTGATGATGATGATTATATGTGTTAGCGGCTATAATTATGACTGTGACCGACATGGTTAGGTCGCACCGTCTTCACACAATGATGTTTAGCCACTACATCTTGTGGAATTGCGCCGTAGTCAGTAGTCTTTTTCAAACTTCGCTCGACGACGTGTGAAAGATGTATGAGTCCAGCTTACACGCAACAACTGAAAGCCAACCCTCTGGTTTGAAGAAAGTAGCTTAATGGTACAGTCCCATGTGCTAACGCGGACAACTGCTCAACACAGGGCCATGAAACCCGCCAACAGCGCCCGGAGCGGCGAAGGTGAAACCCCAAAACCCTAGATTAAACCCCAAACCCTAGCCCTAAACCGTCAGAGTTGAAGGTTTGGATATGCACAGGAATCCGACGTCAGGAGCCAGGAGGCTGAACCCTCAACTCTATACCCCAAGCTCGGCACCCGAAACTACTCCCAGGCTATGAGCTTTTACTGTTCAGGGCTTACCTGAACACTGAAAAGACCTACGCTTTTAGGGCTCGGGCTCATAGCTTTCTTCTAGATGTCCTTGAAAGGAAGGTCTTATTCGGGCGCCGGTGAAGTTTATGGTTATGGTTCAGGATGTTGGGTGTAGGGTGTAGGATTCGGTATTCAGGATTTGGGTTTGTGGTTAGGGCTTAAGGCTTTGGATTTTCAGCGTATGTTCGGATGGCACCTCCACTGCTGTGTAGAGGCCCTGGACGCTCAAAAGCTTGTCCTTCTTTGTTGGGCTTAGGGTTTGGGGCTTGGGGCTTATAGGGTTTAAGGTTCAGGGTTAAGGATCTAAGTCTAGGGAGTGCCCGACGAACTTAGGGTTTAGGGTCATCCTCAAAACCTTCTGTTGCTTCGGTATAATGGGGATGCTTTCTCCGAGATGTGGCGAAGCTTGAATGTTTCCCAAGGTGTGGCGGGCCACAAACAAGGCGAAACACAGGAACCACTCAATTGCGCAATCTCCTCTTGCCCGCAATTCCTGCAAACTGTACAATCCCAACAACTTCCCGCAAAACAGGCCCTGACAATCGTCATATCCCGATACCTTGCCACGAAACAAACCCTCAGGGGTGCGCGGTTTTGCTTGGTGGAGGGCTTGGTACTTCAGACTTTAGGGTTGGTAATTCCACTATACCACCCCATATTTTTATTTGGAGACGTTGCATTTTAAAGTTTCTTGGCAGATTCATAATGGAGATTCCGTAGCCTTAGTTGAACAAGTATCCCCAAACCCTAAACCTGAAATCTTAAACCCTAAACCCTAAACTTGGGCTCGCAGAGCAAGCCTAGCCGGGCCTAATCCCACAGGATCAGGCGGAAGATGATGGGCTACTGCACCCATACTTACTTCCCGCGAATGAAAGGTTAAACTGCAAACTTTCCGATTCCTACCAAACTACAAGAGCCCAAAAACGTTTAAAAGTTGGGTATTTGGGACCTAAGCATACAGGAAATCTAGGTCATAGTAAAAGTTTCTGGTTCCCGAATCCTGGAACTTTCCCTGATAAGGTGCTTACCCTGGAGCACTTCCCAGCACAACAACCTTGAAGCAAATCGACTCAGCAACCACTGCACGATAATGCCTACCTCTGGCCAAAATCGGTGTTCAAAAACCGGTGTTCCGTCAGTCCTCTGTGCGCTGATCCTTGTGAAGCCAGGGTTCGGGTGACTTCTTGGGAATGCTCTCCTTGGCCAACAGAATTGTTGCATCTTTCTGGTGTTTGTGAAAAGGGTTTAGGGTTCACCTAGACCCCCGAACTACCCTCAAATATACCCTGAATACCCATTATTAAGGACCATAAGGGCTCTATTAAAGGGTACTTGGGGGGTGGTGGCAGGGTATAGGCTTTAGGGCTTGGTTTAGGGTTTTCGGGTTTGAAAACTCGAGGGAACAATGCACTGGGCTTCAACTGTGCACCGGGTTGTCCGGGTACCTGCACCGAATTCCGTATGTGTGTTGGTCAAGGGGCTTGTCGAAACATTAATATAGAGGCCTTAATAATTAGAATAAGGCCTTGGGGTATACTATACTATAATCATAACAATACAAGGAACCCCCCATAATAGTAGTGGTAATCATCTAGGCCTAATTATTTAGGCGGCTATGTTGCAGCTGAGCTCTACGACATCATAACCTTAAACACTAAACCCTAAACCCTACCCTCGAGCCTCCAACCTCGCAACCCCAAACACCAACCTATCACCAACACAGCGTCCAGGACCCCGCAATGGCCCCTTAATGGAGCCCTTATGGTCCTCAATAGTGGGTATTTGGGGCAGAATAGAGGGTAGTTGGGGGTCTAGGCTGATGGGAAACACACACACACACAAACACGCGCGCGCAAAACCCTGAACTGGATCCGGTGGACCCAAACCCTAACCCGTTAAATGGATGACCCCACATCCCATGTCCTAAACGCCCCAACCTCATCTCTAAAACCCAAAGCCATAAATCCTCAACCATAAGACCAAAGTCCCACGCTTCTAAAACCTAAGTCATAAACTCCTAAAGTCATACACTCCTACAGGGGAGTTTCCGAAAATTCGGGGGGGGGGGGGTGTGTGTGAACAAAACTGGGTCTATTTAGAAGCTGCTTTACTGTGTTTCCAATAGGTTTATATGTCTTGAACCGTAATTAAAGTAGAAAAGCGCAGCTTCTAAATAGAC
>BGNK01006721.1:0-22500 GCA_003297005.1 Symbiodinium sp. clade A Y106 | reverse complement strand
TAAACCCTAAACCCTAAACCTAAACCCTAAACCCTAACCCCTAAACCCTAAACCCCTGAACCCTAAACCCTGAACCCTAAACCCAAAACCCCTAAACCCTAACCCCTAACCCCTAACCCCTAAACCCTAAACCCTAATACCCTAAACCCTAATACCCTAAACCCTAAACCCCTAAACCCTAAACCCCTAAACCCTAAACCCTAAAGCCCTAAACCCTAAACCAAACCCTAAACCCTCCATCGACGTCAGCGTAAAGACAGGCGCACCGCTGAAGCCGGAACTTGCATGGGCCGAGCCAGAGAACACAGGAGGACTGGAAGGCCTGCTCAAGATAGCAGTAGGAGTTCGCGTCATGNTGGGCCGAGCCAGAGAACACAGGAGGACTGGAAGGCCTGCTCAAGATAGCAGTAGGAGTTCGCGTCATGCTTCGCTTCAACATCGACGTCCCGGACAAGCTCGTGAACGGCGCCTGCGGCATCGTCCATCACATCGACACAGAGGACACGGGCGAAGTGACGAAGATCTGGGTGAAGTTCGAGGGAAAAGCAGGCGAGCGCTGGTGCATGGACAACGAGACCGAGGCCGTGGGCATATCACGACGAACGGCTTCCTTCCAGGACCAGACAGACAACAAGGCAGAGCGAAAGCAATTTCCGCTGGTGTTGGCCAAGGCGATCACCATTCACAAGAGCCAGGCAGCGACCTGTCGACAGGGTGCACACTGCAAACTCGACAGCACAGTCACCCAACCGGGACAAGCCTACGTTGCACTGTCTCGCTGCCCCACCCGGCAACATTGCACGCTGGAAGTCTTCAACCCCAGCTGCTTGAAGTTTAACGTTCACGCGGAGTGGGCTTTGACGAAGCTGAAGGCACAACAAGCGGACCAGCCCGGCTCCGAGCTTTGGCAACAGCTGATGAAGCCTCCGCGTAGCAAAGCATACTACATGGAGGAGCTCGGAAAGCTGCCCCGTCCGAACCTCGAAGGTCTGGGCGAGCCGGACGATCGCCAACAGCCCTGGACCTGTCCGCAATGCGGTGAAGAGACGGCCAACACGAAAGCAGCCATAGCAGCACACAAGCGCGTCTGCCCGAAGAAAGCTGCAAGACCGGGCCAGGCGAAGGCCAAGACTAAAGCCAAGAGGAAGGCCAATGCAGCAGCCAAAGCGACAACAACGACAGCAAGTGCAGCGGCCAGCAGCAGCACAGCAGCACGAGCAGGAGGCGTGAAGAGAGGCACACCAGAAGACGCGACGACGTCCCGACCCGGCAAGACGGCCAGAAAAAGCGAGGATACCTCGCACATCGTGGAGGGCGAGTTCTTCGAGAAGCAGGAAGCTGCTCGATGCGGACAGCACGCCCTGAATAACGTGCTAGGCTTCCGATGCTGTAATGCAGAGGACATGCAGCACGCGGCGGAAACGTTTCTCTTTGAGAACTCCGAGCTGAATGACGATCTGGACATGCACACATCAGCAGACGGAGACTACTCAATCGAGGTGATGATGACGGCCTTGAGGTCGACAGCCATGGCACGGTACGGCCGCGTGCTCTGGAGCATGAGGCATCACCGAGCCATGTGCGTCGCGGACCTGGAAGGCTGCCTCGGAGCAGTGCAGAANATGATGACGGCCTTGAGGTCGACAGCCATGGCACGGTACGGCCGCGTGCTCTGGAGCATGAGGCATCACCGAGCCATGTGCGTCGCGGACCTGGAAGGCTGCCTCGGAGCAGTGCAGAACCACCAAGGCAGACACTGGGTTGCTTTAAGGCGCTCTGGCCAATCGTTTCTGTACATGGACTCCCTGAGCCGAGATACACACCCAAAGCGTCTCAGTGCAGAGGAAGCCGACGCGACAATGCGCGCGCACCCAACCTATGCTGTGGAGGAACTCTGATGGAGTGACGCAGGTGTCGTGTCGTGTCCAGGTGAGTCTAGGACAGTACGGAAGCTAGATCCCAGCGCNGTGGAGGAACTCTGATGGAGTGACGCAGGTGTCGTGTCGTGTCCAGGTGAGTCTAGGACAGTACGGAAGCTAGATCCCAGCGCTCAGTAGCTCAGCTGGCAGACTGCAGCGTAGCTGTCGGACTACCACTCAAGCCACACGTACAGAAAAAGCATGCGTCAAACAGTTCGACGGATGCTGTCGCGCAGGTTCGGATTCGAACAATGAACATAGACTCATCCGAAGACGACATGCCGGCGTCGTCCGGCAGAACTCACAGGCACAGCTGCCGAGACGATGCCCGTGTCGGCTACGAACACAGACCTGCATCAATCCGACCAAAAAGACAATCGCGGGCTCCCGAAGCTCAGTGGCAGGGCCCGAAGCTGCATTGCAAACCACGACGCATGCCGTGTGGCGGGTGCGCGACAAACCTTTCATGTAATTGCACAGGGGACGTCCTGTACCTCAGCATCGCAGAGCTCGGACCTAAGTGCNGTCGGCAGCTAAGGATTCTCGGACGCCAAGTAACAGGACTGTGCGCGTGCAGGCCGACATCCATCCGAAGCGCGACGCTGCGAGAACCAGATCCTGAACTCCAGGTGGGCGGCGGGAAAATTCCACCTGCCCACGCCCAGGCGGTGCGGGCACCACCTCCAGGCCAGTGCGTGTTGGGCGTGCCAGCAGAGCGCAGCACTGCCGTTGCCCGGCTGCTTAGGACACCCAATCGGGTTTGCTTGCCATGTTTAACAAATATACGATGCGCCTGTGCATTATATATTCCGCCGACGGGTAGACCCACGCATGAAGCGTTGCATGTCTAATCCTGCTTTCATTCATGCAGGGTTTAGGGTTTAGAACTTTCAGTCTACGTCTGTGAAGCTAAGGTCAACGCCTATGATATCAGTCGTGAAATGCAAGAAACCATTTCCGGTGTCGGAAAAAAGGCAAGCGGTCNCCTATGATATCAGTCGTGAAATGCAAGAAACCATTTCCGGTGTCGGAAAAAAGGCAAGCGGTCCTATGTTTTTCGTTGTAACTTCAAAGAAAATGACGTCTTGAAAAGGGTTTAGGGTTTGGAGCTTGGACCCTAGCCCTGTGAAGTCAATCACATAACGCCTATGATATCAATCGTAAAATGCAAGAAACCATTTCCGATGAAAAAAAGCAAGCGTTCTTATGTTTTTCGTTGTAAATTCAAAAAAAACGTCTTGAAAAGGGTTTTGGGTTTAGAGCTTGGACCCTACGTTTGTGAAGTCAATCAAATAACCTCCACCAGAAGCTGAGCTTTTTTGTGTAATGCGCTCAGCCAGCCCCGAGCCAGCCCCAGCCAGCCCCAGCCCCCAGTACCAGCCAGCCCCAGCCCCCACCCAATTTTCCAAAATGTGGTTTCAAAAGGAAAAACCNAAGTCCCAGCCGATAAGGCTGCGCGGCATTGCAAAGGCCGCTGGATAGCGAGCTAGCTATCCCTAGAATAAGTAACCCCAAACCTTATGCCAAAAACAATGCAACCCTCCGTTAAGGGCCTAAAATTAAGGATCCGGAGCTTAAAATAAGGACCAGGACTTAAAATTAAGGACCCGGAGCCTAAAATTAAGGGCCCGGAGCTTAAAATTACGGACCAGGACCTAAAATTAAGGACTTGGGCCTAAAATTAAGGACCCGGAGCCTAAAATTAAGGGTCCGGAGCTTAAAATTAAGGACCAGGACCTAAAATTAAGGACCCGGCGCCTAAAATTAAGGGCCCGGAGCGGAAAATTAAGGGCCAGGACTTAAAATTAAGGACCCGGAGCCTGAAATTAAGGGCCCGGAGCTTAAAATTAAGGACCAGAACCTAAAATTAAGGATGCGGAGCCTAAAATTAAGGACCCGGAGCCTAAAATTACGGGTCCGGAGCTTAAAATTAAGGACCAGGACCTAAAATTAAGGACCCGGAGCCTAAAATTAAGGGCCCGGAGCGGAAAATTAAGGACCAGGACCTAAAATTAAGGACCCGGAGCCTAAAATCAAGGGCCCGGAGCTTAAAATTAAGGACCAGGACCTAAAATTAAGGACGCGGAGCCTAAAATTAAGGACCCGGAGCCTAAAATTAAGGGCCCGGGAGCTTAAAATTAAGGACCCTAAAAATAAGGACCCGGAGCCTCAAATTAAGGGCCCGGAAAACCTAGAATTAAGGACTTGGGCCTGAAATTAAGGACCCGGAGCCTAAAATTAAGGGCCCGGAGCTAAAAAATAAGGACCAGGACCTAAAATTAAGGAACCGGAACCTAAAATTCAGGGCCCGGAGCTTAAATTAAGGACCAGGACCTAAAATTAAGGACCCGGAGCTTAAAATTAAGGAACTGGAGCCTAAACTTAAAGGCCCGGAGCTTAAAATGAAGGAACAGGAGCCTAAAATTAAGGGTAAATTAAGGACTTGGGCCTAAAATTAAGGACCCGGAGCCTAAAATTAAGGGTCCGGAGCTTAAAATTAAGGACCAGGACCTAAAATTACGGATGCAGAGCCTAAAATTAAGGGTTCGGAGCATAAATTAAAGGGTTAGGACCTAAAATTAGGGACTAAAATTAAGGACCCGGAGCCTAAAATTAAGGGCCCGAGCTTAAAATTAAGGACCAGGACCTAAAATTAAGGACGCGGAGCCTAAGGACGCGGAGCCTAAAATTAAGGACTCGGATCCTAAAATTAAGGGCCCGGTAAGGACTTGGGCCTAAAATTAAGCTCCGGTTAAAATTAAGGACCAGACCTAAAATTAAGGACCTGGAGCCTAAAATTAAGCCCCGCCCTAGGAGAAGTCGATACTATTTGACGTAAAAAACGCATGCGACGAGCGGTCTATGTTGCCATGATTGAGATTGCCATGCTCGCTCAATTTCTTGCTCTGCGAAATTACTCTAAGGTTTCCCTGAAACAAAAAAACGAAATTGTGGTCGTTGGTTGTGTTTGCCCCCCTTGTTAGGGGGGTTGGGGGGTAAAAAACCCTAAACCCGTTAAGGTCATGGTTTGGGTGGGCGGAGTTGGGACTTCAACCCATGCGCCGACCCCCCAACCACTTTATGGAGGGGGGTCGAGCGCACCCGCGAATAAACCCTAAACTCCTAAACCCTAAAACCCTAAACCAAGTTCAAGCTCCGACGTCCTCTTGAAGCTCCTCCCAGCCTCCGGGAACGCGGGCTTGGGCGTTTTGGCGAAGNTTAAGGACCATGACCTAAAATGAAGGATCCGGAGCCTAAAATTAAGGACCAGGACCTAGAATTAAGGACCCGGAGCCTAAAAATTAAGGGCCCGGAGCTAAAATTAAGGACCAGGACCTCAAATTAAGGACCCGGAGCCTAAAATTAGGGGCCCGGAGCTTAAAATTAAGGACCAAAACCTCGAATTCAGGACCCGGGGGCTAAAATTAAGGGCCCGGAGCTTAAAATTAAGGACCCCGAGCTTAAAATTAAGGACCCGGAGCCTAAAATTAAGGGCCCGGCGCTTAAAATTAAGGACCAGGACCTAAAATTAAGGACCCGGAGCCTAAAATTAAGGCCCGGCGCTTAAAATTAAGGACCNACCTAAAATTAAGGACCCCAGTCTAAAATTAAGGGCCCGGCGCTTTAAATTAAGGACCAGGACCCTTAAAATTAAGGACCAGGACCTAAAATTAAGGACCCCAGTCTAAAATTAAGGGCCCGGTGCTAAAAATTATGGATCAGGACCTAAAATTAAGCACGCGGAGCCTAAAATTAAGGGCCCGGAGCTCAAAAATATAGACCGGAACCTAAAATTAAGGACCCGGAGCCTAAAATTAAGGGCCCGGCGCTTAAAATTAAGGACCAGGACCTAAAATTAAGGACCCGGAGCCTAAAATTAAGGCCCGGCGCTTAAATTTAAGGACCAGGACCCTTCAAATTAAGGACCAGGACCTAAAATTAAGGACCCCAGTCTAAAATTAAGGGCCAAGCGCTTTGAATTAAGGACCAGGACCCTTAAAATTAAGGACCAGGACCTAAAATTAAGGACCCCAGTCTAAAATTAAGGGCCCGCTGCTTAAAATTAAGGATCAGGACCTAAAATTAAGCACGCGGAGCCTAAAATTAAGGGCCCGGCGCTTAAAATTAAGGACCAGGACCTAAAATTAATGACCCGGAGCCTAAAATTAAGGGCCCGGCGCTTAAAATTAAGGACCAGGACCTAAAATTAATGACCCGGAGCCTAAAATTAAGGGCCCGGCGCTTAAAATTAAGGACCAGGACCTAAAATTAAGGACCCGGAGCCTAAAATTAAGGGCTTGGCGCTTAAAATTGAGGACCAGGACCTAAAATTAAAGACCCGGAGCCTAAAATTAAGGGCCCGGCGCAAAAAAATTAAGGACCAGCACCTAAAATTAAAGACTTGGGCCTAAAATTAAGGGCCCGGTACTTAAAATTAAGGACCAGGACCTAAAATTAAGGACCCGGAGCCTAAAATTAAGGGCCCGGCGCTTAAAATTAAGGACCAGGACCTAAAATTAAGGACCCGGAGCCTAAACTTAAGGGCCCGGCGCTTAAAATTAAGGCCCAGCACCTAAAATTAAGGACTTGGGCCTAAAATTAAGGGCCCGGCGCTTAAAATTAAGGACCAGGACCTAAAATGAAGGACCCGGAGCCTAAAATTAAGGGCCCGGCGCTTGAAATTAAGGACCAGGACCTAAAATTAAGGACCCGGAGCCTAAAATTAAGGGCCCGGGGCTTAAAATTAAGGACCTAAAATTAAGCACCCGAGCCTAAAATTAAGGGCCCGGAGCTCAAAAATATAGACCGGAACCTACAATTAAGGACCCGGAGCCTAAAATTCAGGGCCCGGAGCTTAAATTAAGGACCAAGATCTAAAATTCAGGACCCGGCGCTTAAAATTAAGGACCAAAACCTAAAATTAAGGACCCGGAGCTTAAATTAAGGACCAAGATCTAAAATTAAGGACCAAAGTAAGGGCCTACAGTTTAAAGTTAAGGATTTGGGCTTAAAATTAAGGGCCCGGCGCCTAAAATTAAGGGCACGGAGCTTACAATTAAGGACCAAGACCGGGCCCGGAGCCCTAAATTAAGGGCTCGGCGCTTAAAATTAAGGACAAAAACGTAAAATTAAGTACCCGGAGCCTAAAATTAAGGGCCCGGAGCTTAAAATTAAGGACCAAGACCTAAAATTAAGGACCCCGAGCCTTAAATTAAAGACCCGAGGGTTTAGCGTCTAGGGTTAGGCCAGATTTACTGGATTTTGGGGTGGACATTTTGGGTGACAAATTCTGTGCATAAAATATCACTTTTAATTAGGCCGGGGACCGATCTCAGGGTCTCCCCCCCATTCTAGGCTTAAACTACAAAATTAACAGAACTATATGACCTTAAACCTTGACCGCCGTACATATAGACGCCGCCTCTGTCGCTTGGCCTTCTATGGGAAGGACCAAACCGCGCACTCCGTACCAATGGCTCCGGCTATGGCCAGGCCGCCCGGTCACTCGGCCTTCTGGCAAGGACCGTGGGCATGGCGGCCTCCATACAGATGGCTCCTGCNTTTGTAGTTTCAGCCCAGCATGGGGGGGGACCCCGAGATTGGCCCCCGGCCTAATTAAAAGTGACATTTTACGAGCAGAATTTGTCACCCAAAACGCCCACCCCAGAATCCAGGAAATCAGGTCCTAAACTCTACCACTGGCACCAAACGAGGATTGCGGTTGTTGGTTGTGTCTGCCCCCCTTGCTAGGGGGGTTGGGGGGGTAGAAAACCCTAAACCCGATAAGGTCATGGTTTGGGTGGGCGGAGTTGGGATTTCAACCCATGCGCNAGGATTGCGGTTGTTGGTTGTGTCTGCCCCCCTTGCTAGGGGGGTTGGGGGGGTAGAAAACCCTAAACCCGATAAGGTCATGGTTTGGGTGGGCGGAGTTGGGATTTCAACCCATGCGCCGAGCGCACTCGCTGAGAAACCCTAAACCCTAAAGCCCTAAGCCCTAAGCCCTAAACCCTAAACCCTAAACCAAAAAACCCTAAACCCTAAACCCGCTTCAATTCACTCAAACGCCGCTTAAAACCAATCACCTCAATTTACTTCAACCCTCCCGTTCGGGGCTCACGCTTCAATGCACTTAAACCCCGCTTGGGGGCCAATCACCTCAATTTACTTAAACCCTCCTCCCGTTTGGGGCTCACGCTTCCATTCACTTAAACCCCGCTTTGGGGGCCAATCACCTCACGTCGAGTCGAGACTTTGCCAAAGTCACTGGGTCCTCAACAAGGGCTGCATGCGTGGCACCAAAGAGCCAGACAGGTACAGGAAATTTCAACATCTTTGAGATTACCAGGTGTGACGGAGGCAGGCGGGTTTAGGCCTTGCCCCGTCTCTGGGTCGCAGGATGGCCTGGCCATGTTTGTCATGTCAAGTTCAGCTCCGGGCCCTTCGAAAGACAGAGAACACTGCGGACTTCAAAGCACCTCGTCAACTTTTTGAACGCTGTTGCTGGAGACGTAAGGGCTGGGGCCACACCAAGTCACCAGCAGGACATGTGCATACATCTCACACACTTTTCACCGATTTGGGTTTGCAATGTTGAAATTTCCAAAGTTACGCACATAGATTGACATAGATGCTGGGCACCGTACCTGGAGCCCTTAACCCACTCAATGGCCATTCAATGTCCGAAACACACTTATTTGCAAGAAGATTTGCAATCTTGGCATGGCAGAAGGGCAGTGACCAGCGGCCATGTCACGGAATGCCAAGGGAAAGTTGCGGAATCAAATCAACAAAATCAACCATATCACAGCCTGCAGGTTGAGGCAAATGCACGCAGTCACTGAGTGCTTCCCAACGCTTGCTTTGCAAGAAGGTGTGCGGGGGCCCACCCTGTGAAACGCGCCACGGCGTGCACAGCCTAAGCCCTGTCTACTTCGCATGAAACCACCAAACAATCACATCAGACATCATGTCACATGGGCCGCCTTTATGCCGGCTTCCCCGAGCAACGTTGCCTGCGACATCCTGCGACAAACCACTGCAGCTACCCCCCCATTGAATTCGAGTGCCCCGGGACTTGCAGTCACACCATCTCAGCAACTCACTGTGCAGAACAGAAGCTCTAGATGTTCAGAACTTTACGGCGGCATACGTCTTTCAACCAAGGATGGGAAGCCTCGGGTGTAGAACGAAGGCAGTATCGCGCGGGTGCTTTGTCGTCCTTTGACACCTTGACCTCCTCGTAAAGCCTGTGAACGGACGGGGTGATCCGCGACCAGTTTCCAAAGGCTCGGGCAAGATGCAGTAGATTGCAGAAGCAACGGGGAAAGAATCTTTAGCTTGTTGATGCTCGTTGCCCTGTCCCGTCAAGCGCTGCCTGACAGTCCCGCTTTCCCAGGTAAGGCCTGCTCGAGTCGACATTCCGGAACAGACGAGAACGCCTAACCAAACGCAAAGGAGCGCCGTCAGATGACGGCACCAACTCAACAAGCTTGTGCTCTGTGGCCTCCGGCTCGGGGACCCCTACCAAGATCCACTCCTCCTGGCCGTGCTGATCAATGGGGAGGTGTGATGAGCTTGTGCTCATGCACGGTAGGCCAGCAGCCTATTGCGTCCTGCCCTTGCTGGCGGCGGTTGGTGAGCCCAGTGCTGGCCCTGCCAAGTAGAAAACAGGAGTTGAACAAGCCACCTGCGGCAGCGAGTAGATATGAGTAGATATTCGATTCCCGCACCCAAGCTTCCACAAAAGAATCCTGTCCAAAAGATGCAGAGGGCCCGTATTGGTTCAGCGGCACGCAGCTGCGAATGGCACCAAAAGCTGCCAATCACAGGGAGGGAACCAGACACAAGGTCCCTCAGCATTCGACCCGAAAACTAGCAGCAAGGCGCATGCCCTGGCTCACTTTACGTCACTCAAAGAGTTCAGGCCAGCCAAAAATAAATAAGTAAATGAATAAATAAATAAATATATATATATATATATATATGCGCACACAGAGTCACACACATGCCAGCGGTCGCATGTGCGAACGTGCCTGCCTGTGCCGATATGTATGCGGGCTTGTGCGCGCACACTCATGCGCATACAGCTCCATAACATCTGCGTTGTCAATATGCATACAGGAAAGTCGTGCAAAACCGAAATCACGTATACCAACTCTCTGTGGTGACTTTGTCGGCGCCGGGTAAATATACCTGATCTAGTGATTCTCATGCAACATCATTTCCTTTTATTATGTGACGCTCCTGACATCACCGATCTCCAGCCTTGGATTCCGACAGCGCAATTGAAATGACAGTGATAGAAACGTAATGAAAGGGTTTTCTGTTTTTGCATAGTGCCAGCAACGACCTCATACAAGCCAAAGCAGTGTCCTATAGTGTCCTCTTCAGTGGATAAACAGCCGTCCATTTGGCGTTTAGGGCACAACGGCGGCTGCGACATCTCCTTCCGGGAGCGGAGGTGGGCTCTTCGTCCAGTGTGGTCCAGGTGTTACCTCCTGCAAAGCAATGCTGGGGCGTGCGACCACTTTTTGGATGTGAGCCTCAGTCCTTGCTTGAGAAATGCAGCACTCCAAAACTTGCACAGCAATCTGAGAGAATTTGAAAGAAAATCATCGCGACTATCGAGGTGCTGGTCCTCTGCTCTGTAAGCTATAGAGCTATGGATCAAGACATCTCTCCATCGTGCAGTTACAAGACATTACAAGACGCGAAAATTTGCAGCGGCACTTTCCTATAGGAACGATCCGCACCTGATGCACCTGACTCTGACAACACATGTATTGTCTCGGCCAAAATTGGCGCGAAAGCTTCGTATTCACGATGCAGCCATCTGCCCCAACTGCACGTGCCCTCGGTGCAAGCGCAAATGCTCTGGCGGCCTGCGGCTGCGTAGCACGCGCCGCTGGCGGCGGACCCGCGAGACGGGCTGAAATACGGGTGCCGTTTCGGGTCGGGAGATTTTGGACGTGGATGCGTGTCCTGCAGCGGCCCAATGGTCAGCTCCCAGGCACGGGAGCCTACGGAGACCAGATGTTGCAAAAGGATCGTCTCTGGTTTTGGAGGATTCTGCGACTTGAAACTTATATGGGAACCGTGACAATCTTGTGTGTTAAAAGTGAGTGCTCCGTGTCGGGGTGGTAGGACGCCATGCGTGGAATGCTGCAAACCAATGCGAACCACGACGTTGAAGAGCCTCCTCCGCGCTGCCTTGGGGCGAGAAGCAGGAAATCTCAATGGAAACAAGCCTCCGTCACAGCAAGACTCATGGGCATGCCAGGCCGAATGACGTGCTCAAAATGCTGACCATTGTCAAGTCTGGCACATGCGACAGTGACAAGCAGCTTACTTCTGATGTTCCAGCCTGCCCGCGGCCTCCACTTTCAACATCCATGAGGCAGGAGTTCTGACGATCATACTCGTAATGCTATTTTGTGCTGACGATGCAGCCATCTTCTTGAACTGCACATGGTTTGCAAACGAATAAACCTCACGGATGTTGTGTTCCCTCATCTGCCATCCTTCTCAGAATTGTATCTTGGCTGAACAAGCGTCACTCAATCATGAAAGCAGGGAGGGGCCCAAATTTCACCTGCCTGCATGTGGAAGCCTGATTGGCCTGAAATGTCAACACAAGGTGGTTTCCACAAGTTAAGGACCCTAGATCTGCACCATAAATTTAAACCGCCATCAGGAGGGTGGGGGTTGAGGGTGGCCTTGTGATGCAGGGTGGCTGATTCCCAGGATGCGAGTTCGCAAGGCAACCCGAGCACCGTGCAGAGCACTCTGCGCTTGTTTCGCTTTTGGAACCTGCTGACTTGCTTGTTTGCCTATAGCAACTACCTCCCATCAATCTCTCTTCGGTGGGCTCGCCACGGCTGATGTTCTAGCGCTCCAAAATTTGCCTTGCAAGAATGCGGGGGTCACAAGGATTAGCAGAAGCCGATTGGCAGCCATGAGCCTGGCACACGTCAGCCAATACACCTACTAGTACACAGGCATTTTGCTGAGAACAGCCGTGGCCACGTCCGGGTGAGTGGTAGGTGAGAGCGCTGACCCATTTGGGCTTTTTGCATTGCCGCTCCTGTCTCAAGTGTCAACAAAACCTGGAATCTTGGATCATCAGCCATGCAAAGTTGTTGTGCTTGACCTTCCAAAGTGCTTTTAGCCACTTGGGCTCACATGAGTAGCGCCATGCCTAGCGCTTTCAGCTTCTCTGGGAGTTCATATAGCTCGTATCACATGAGATGAAATCCGACGATGAAGCAGATGATCTCGACAAGATTCAATGCAACAAGCAATGGCGGACCTTGGCTTCCAGATCGACAGTCGGATCTGAGAGGAGCCACGTGCCAAAGGTGCATGGCTACACACAGCAAGATGTTGTTGTGACATTTTGTGCCTGTTAGGAGACTTTCAGGCTCAGCAAGGGTATGATGCAGCCACCGCTCTCAATGTGTCATGATGTCTCATGCCACAGTGGTTAAGGTGGCTGCTTGTCATCTGGTGTTGGCTCTGGAGAATGAAAAGCTGCGAGCCCTGCGGAGAGACATCAACAGTGATGCAGATGATGCAGCCAAGCATTGTCAAAATGAAGCTTGTACAGTGGCGCATTTGTCACGTGCCTACGAAACGCTTCGTTTTGATTCTCGCTGCGTCTGTCCTTCCATCCATGCAGGTACGACTCTGCACTACGCCGAGATATGTGGGGCAGTGCCTCCCCCATCTGCACCGGGTCATACTCCATGCCAGCTGCAGCCAAGCCATTCCACTTCTCGCGTGCTTGTTCAAGCTCAGCGGCCGTGATAGAAGGAATCTGTTCTTTGACTGCAACTGCTTTGCTCATGAAAATGCTCGCTTCTTCTGCATTTCCTAGCTCGTGCAAAACTCCAGCCAGCTGTTCACAAGTCTCTGCAGTAGCTGCGTGAACAAAACCACATGTTCGTTCACGCGCATGCAGTGCTTTCCGGAAATACGACAGCGCAGCAGAGGGGTCGTGACACAACCTGAAGAGAAGTCCAAACTGATGCATCGTTTCTCCCACCTCCTTGCTTACGATGCCAAACACCTCTTCCCGAATGCAGCATGAGCAGTCAAGCCAATATCTGCTTCTGGAAAACTCTCGTAGGTCCATATGCACAGATGCCAGAGTTTGCATGAGCAGAGCCAGTTTCGGAGCATGACATCCTCTGATGTCCACGCCAGTGTCTTCTATGCACACTTCTTCCTCATTCAGCAATCCCAAAGCTGTGGAGACGCTGTCTCCGTCCTCCCTACCAACTTGTTTTGCTGGTAAGAGCTTGGATTTCACTTTCGTGAATACCCTCAGAGCCAGGCTGTGCCTTGTTTCTGTTTGCGTGCTTTCCTTCGCAGCTTCAGCCTGTCCCCGCCCTCGCTTTGCCTGAACTCGCTTGGTCCTTTCGGAAATCCTCGGCACATCCTGCTCTTCGTCAGAGTCTGCAAGCCTTGCTTGGACATCGGCATCGTTCAAGAACGAGAAAACTTTTAATGCCTCAGTCAGTGCCGCCAGCGCTTGCTCAGATTCCTGTTTGCGCACGAGGACCAAGCCCACCTGATATAATGTGTCTGCGGAAAGCGCGTGCATCTTGCCGAGGGCCTTCTCTCTGTCCCTGTACGCAGTTTTCAGAAATCCCATAGCCGTGTCAAGGTCCCCGACGTTTGCGAAGGCGACTCCAAGTGCTGCACGGCTCGAGGCAGCCTGCGCACTGTGCTTTCCGACAAGCTTCTCTCGCAGGGCAAGAGAAGCTTGCAAGTAGAGCTTTGCTTCTGAGGGCAGAGCCAACAGCAAATGTGCTTGTCCGAGCTGATGCAAGGAAGCCGCATATGTCAAGTTTCTCTTGCCAAGGTGTTCTTCTCTGATGGAAGCAGCTTGTGAGAGATGGGCTAACCCCTCCTGAGCATCGTCGGCATCTCCCCTGAGCAGAAGACCAGAGCCTAGCTCGTGCAGTGTCTCGGCAAGGTGTATGCTGCCTTCGCCGAGTTGTCTCCGACGGATCTCTGCCGCTTTTTGAAGCAGCATCAACCCTTCCTCCAAGCGGCGTGGACTTCGCACACACAGCGAGCCTAGCGCATGCGCTGAGCAAGCAATTGTGGCATCAGCGCTTGTCTGGTTGACTCGAATCAAAAGAGCTTTCTCGAAGCTTCGACGGGCCTGCTGTACATTTCCCGTAGCAAAATGGACACTGCCCAGCAGTTGTGCCGTTGATGCTACCTCTTCTGACTCCACCCCGAAGAGCTCAGCACGGATGTTTAAACACTGCTGCAAGTGCTCAGTGGCCTTGTGTAGAGCACTTGTCGTTCGCTGCTTTCTCTCACAAGCAAGTCTGAGGTGAAGAAGCCCCAAATGGAAGAGTTGCGTTGCCACGGCAGAAGACTTGTAGCCAAACAACTCTTCACTGGCTCGCATAGCCAAACTCATGGACTCCAAGGCCTCCTCATCCCTCCCAGACCTGGCACAAACACTTGCATACATATTCAGAGTTGAGAATAAGTCGGGATCAGCTGCGTCTAAAATTTCTTTCTTATATTGTAATGAGGCCATGAGATGATCACGTGCTCGTTCCAGATCTTCGCACTTGTCATGAACTTCAGCAACAATCTCATGGCTGCGTGCGATGTGCAGCTCCAGCTGCTGTCTCGCACCTACGTCACATAAAACACTGTCAAGAGCTGGCATGGTGCTCAGGATCGTTTGCTGCCGTCGGAGGCGC
This sequence comes from Symbiodinium sp. clade A Y106, assembly GCA_003297005.1. NCBI lineage: Eukaryota > Dinophyceae > Suessiales > Symbiodiniaceae > Symbiodinium > Symbiodinium sp. clade A. The sequence continues at coordinate 7,850 of BGNK01006721.1, read as the reverse complement.
TCTTTGAATGCACATAGTGCGAAATGATAATTTACGAGCACCGGATTGTCCTGCTTTTTGCTGTCCATGCGCTGGCGGTCGTGCACGATTTGAAATCTGTTCGCCTTGACCAAGAAGGCATATCCTGCCAAGTGGAGAACGGTCATTGCATCCTCATGCAAGCGGCCTTGGGACTGCTCGCGCCTTTCCAACACCACAGACAGTGTGTGTAAAGCCGCGTCTGTGTCACCCAGATGTATATAGGCAGTGGCCATGTTCGTCATGATTGTGATGACGTTATCGTGCGAATCCTTCTTCTTACCAGCAGCACGCCGGACAATGCGCAACGCCTCACGGAAATTTTGAAGCGCAGACATGACATCTCCACGCTGCAAAGAGCAGCACGCAAGGTTGGAAAGGATGATGCCTTTCTGAACGGGCTCCCGATCCATACTATTCAGTCGCACAGTCTTCGCCTTCAAAGTGGAGGTCAACTCTGGCAATGAGACCTTGCCATCGTTGGCTACACTGTCGAGCATGGAGAACACACGACCCGGATCTCCTGGGTAGTTCAAGCGCGAAAGTGCCTCAACGAACTTTTTGTGTCCCAGAGCAGATCTCCACTCACCCCTTACCAACTCGGTGTACAACATCTCTTCACTCCCATCATATCGTTCCTGGATAAAAGCTTTTAAAACTGCAAGCTCCGAAGCTGCTGGTTTCTTCTTCTCAGACGTGAGCTTTAAAGCTTGGCTGAAATAGTCAAAGGCGGTGTTGTAATCGCCAAGCAAGTACATTTCAACTCCCCAGTTGTTGGTGTTCTCGGCTTCGAAAAGGGATTTGCCAATTGTTGCTTTATGCTTCTTGAAAGCAGCAATGACATCGTCATCTTGCGGGTCCAGGGTGCCGGATTTCTTGAGCTTCAACAAACTCTCCTCACCTATCTCCTGCACCACTGGGTCAGCCGACAATCCCATGTTTTGGGCTACATCCACGAAGTCGTGTGCCATCACATCAGCAAGGTCATGAAAAGCAGTTTCGCCCTGACCGTTGGCTTTTGCCCTTCGCCTGCTCATGTGTGTGCGGAGCCGGGACAGATATGTGTTTCTCTTGTCGGGATGAAGCCCTCCAATGCTACTAAGAGCAGCGACCACCTTGCTCCGATTCGCACTTCGCTTGGTCCCTGGGTCAGACCGCATGAGGTATCGAGAAGTCCAGCTCTGAGGCTTGCGAGCAGAGTACGAGCCGCTCTGCTGGCCGCCGAGGCCTCCAACGACATCGTCACCATCCGTGGTCGCTTGTTCTTCAGTCATGCTGCTCCAAGCTTATGTGCGCGGTGTGGACAGACCGACATTGCGAAACTTCCTCCGCGACTCAATACGTTCCGTCACTTGGGGCTGCGCCTGGCATCACATCGCTGCGACATGGCCCATGCACGTCATGGGCTGCTGCTACGCTGCAGGACAAGACAAATCTAACAGATAACTGTTAGCTGCTAACAGTCTCTGATGTCTCTGTCACTATTTGCTATGAAGCCGTTTCCGAAGTGGACAACACATCTGCTAGCAGCATAACTTTCCAAATCCTTCCATCAGTGATGTCTCAAGGGACGGCTATCGAGGAACGATACGTAAAGGGCAGCATTCCAAAATGGCTGCCTCAATGCTGGCGGTCTTGGATTTGAATGGAAGGCTGGCTTCATAGCTTCACGCTCTTTCGGCCCATGAGGTGCGCGGACTCAACTGACGCAAGCCTTCTAACCTGATGCACTGCTTTTTGCGCAAAGCATGTCTGATGCGCGGTCGCGAACAAGGTGCAGACCTTGCCAACATCTATGTACGATATGTCTAACTTGATGTCTACCGTGGGTGATGCAAGTGGTAGGGGAGGTGGCCCATCCAACACTGGTCCTACACCATGTCGTACAAGGTTGTGCTGGGGCCTTCAATCGGTAGCCACCTCCACGCATCATGTGTGTGCATGAAAGAGGAGCAATGGCAATGCGGGATCCTCCCTATCCCAGGGAGGATTTGCCTGCTCTTAACTCCGTCGCCTGAGGCTGACCTCGATAGTTCTTAAAGACGCTAAAAATCACTTGGTCGCCTTGACTGAAGTGCCGCTTCTGGTTTTTTTGCAAGAAAACATCCATGCCATTGAACTTCTGTTTCAGTTCATCATTGCCGATGAAGCCGTAACCTTTGTCCTGCAAACAATGCGAATTGCAATCGTGAGAAGCCAATCAACAGTGCGCACTGTACAGCCGCCCGTCCTCGAACCACATCGTAATTCGTCCTTCAAATCTTCTGTCTGTGATGCCAGGCATCTGTTCCATGTCAGGTGGCCTGTAGCTGGGATGATTCGCGTCGCTGGAAGCGCCAGGTGGCAAATCGTCCACGTCGTGCAGATCGATTCCTTTGTCCTTTTTTCTCTTTTTGCCTTTCTTCTTGTCGTCGTTCTCGCCCAGCATGGACCCCATCATGGCACCCATCATCATCATCTGCATTTGCATCTGCATCTGCAGCATCATTTGCTGCTGCATTTCGTCACCCTCGCCCTCAGGGCTGCCACTGGTCGGCCCCGTGCCGCCGGCAGGCCCTGCAGGACACAAACCGCCACCCATACCGCCCAGAGGCCCAGGCCCCGTGCCCCCACCGCCGGTGCAGCCGCCCATGCAAGGCATGGAGGGCCCACCACACCCCATGTCCAGCCCGGGCATGCTTGGCACTTTTGGCACAAAGGACTTCGGCAAAACAGCGCCGTTTGGCCCAGATCCACAAGGCAGCGGGAGCGTGGCCTCAGCACACATGCCAGCAAGACATAGCAAGACGAAGAGCGTGTTGTCGCAAAATTCGGGCAGTATCAGTCTCTCATTATGGCAACAAGAAGCAAAAAGAGCATTGCTTGCCCTGATAAGTGGCCATGGGCAGTCCAGGCGATGCTGTGGGCAAAGCTGGAAACCCGGCTCCAATTGGCGGAGCGCCCTTTGCAACTGCGCCCATGCTGCTAGGATTCGGCATGCCTCCCTTCATCATGCTGGTGGCTTTGGCCAGCGTGCCCGGGGCACTCGCCTTTGCAGCCACTGTAGCGTTTCCATCACTTTCACCTCGGACGAGAGAGCAACCAAAGGCGAGCCTGCTTTGGTGACAAAATGGCAACACTGCGCTTACATCACTACTCAGCTTGCATCAAGAAAGATCAAGAAAGCAACTGAGGTGGCAGCCTACTGCCGCGTTCATTTTCGGCGGTACTGTGCCCGGAGAGGTAGTGGCTGCTGCTTGCCCTTCTGCTGTAGATGCTGGTGTTAGCGGTGTAGGTGCTGCACCAGCAGATACAGGAGATGGACTAGAAGCTTTTTGCTTCTGCTCTAGCTCCTCGCCCTGCTCCCGCAGATGAGTCGCCAAGCGTTCCCGCGCCCATCGGCGGGGATCGACCAAAATGGCTTGCTTACTCTCATCTCCAAGAACTTGCGGGAGTTTGTTCCTGTCTTCCTCATCTTCTCCCTCTGGTATCTTTCCAACTGGTACACCATCCGCCTTCGCGTGGGTTTGCTCTGCATCCTGACCGGCACCATGCTTGCTCTCCTCCTGCTGCTTCTTGTGGGATGCTTCCAGAGCTTCGCGACTTCTTTTTAGGTCGGAAGTCCTCTTCTCCAGTGCCTCTATCCATGACGACTCGCAAGTGGGGCTACTGTATACTGGGAAAGCTTCACTGCACCGTGCTTTATTCCTGTTTTGTGGGAACCTACGACATTTAACTCAGCCCCAGCATTAAGGTCCTACCACAGTACTTCACAAGCCAGGACTCGCCAGGCAATGAATTCACTTCATTAGTTTACTTCGACGGCTGGCAAAACTTGCACCTCTATTTGCTGAAGCAGTGTGGAGCTCGTCCGCTCCAGCGTCAACTTAACATCCGAGGGAGCCGACGACATTCCTGGCCGTGGCGACTCAGCAAGCAAGGTCGCTTACAATGCAAAGACGTAGCATCGCGCAATGCCGCATTTGCAGAACATTGCACAATTTGATGCTTTATGGAACAGATGTCCTTCAGCACGGGCTCGCTTCCAGCGCGCAGGCCACGGCCACGCCGCCAAGGCCCTAGGAAGGCAAGGGCCACCATCCGCACATTTGGCTTTCCTACCGTCTGCAGAACCAAATGGCGTGTCGCATATTCTCACCCTCAATCATCTTCACGACAAGCCAGCGTTCAACGGTTCTGTGTTTTCGATTGTTCAAGTGCCACTAGCGAGCACATCCGCTGTGCGCCCTTCGCTGCCACTGGTTACCGTAAACATGTTGCGGCAACCCCCCAACTCCGCAAGGCCGTCGGCGGGCAGAATCTCTGTCTTCAGCACGTACGAAGAATGTTTGCTAAAAAATTGTTCGGTGAGTCTGTAAGTTTGATTCGGGAATGTGGGCGTCAGGTCAGGGCAACGTAGAAAGCCGCGGCCTAGACCCTAGACAGCACTCAACACATCACGAAGCGGAACAGGCGGCAAAGAAGCACAAAGCTCTGTGCCCCACTCCTTGACATAGCGCATGCGCCGAGCCAGCTGTTGTCAGCCGAGCACGGCCGTATACGTCGTTGGTGCACGCAGCAGCCACCACGAAGCTTCTGGCTATATATGTTTCAAACGATTAATCTTTGGATGGGGGGTAGGAGCAAGAGCAGGCACGACATAGTGCTTTCGGGGACATCCACTGCAGCTGCATGAATGTGTTTGTGATGCAGAGCCCGATGTGATTGTACGCAAGTGTTTGTAAACCATTGAATGAAGTGTGCTCAGAAGGCATTCTTCCATGATGTACCTGACAACAGTGATATATGCACAGAAGCTGTCACGGAGAGGTAAAAGGCCATGTTCGGCAGAAGCCACTTTTGACGGCGATCATGAAAACTGTTGCCCTGGCCGAAGTGAGGTCTCTAAGACCGTGGGTAGGAAGGGTGTTCTTCTCTGTGTTTTTGGGGTTTGGTTTTGGATTGGTGAGTAGGCTCAGGCCTGGTAACCTCTCGCTTTCTCTGGCTCCTTTAGGATTCAGCTTTCAGTTTGTTTTGGAATTGTCTACCAGCTACGTTGCTAAGACGCTGTCGCCGTATGGATCCCTGGTCCGAATGATCAACAGGTTATGAGCGCCCAATCATCGCATGCGACACCGCAGCAACCTGCAGGCCACATGGAAGGCGAGACGTTTGGTCCGAACTATGGTTCAGCTGCACCGCAAGAACGTGTAGAGGCTCCTCACAGCTACCGAACAGAACCTCCTGGAACACCGACGGCTGAGATAGAGTCTTTGCACTATTCTGGCGACTGCCGGGCTCCCTGGGGCCTTTTGTGGAGAGGCCTGGCCAGCCCAACCGGAATCCATATCCAGCTCACAGACACAGGTGGCAATGGAGCCGAGGACTCTGTTGACTCGTCAGGTTGCCTCTCGTGGTCCAGATGGGGGAATGTTGGTGCAGCATGAACAACCACATCATACGACATCGCGGCCTGCATTTCCAGCAAAAAGGGCAGACTTAAGACCCTCCCCTTTGGTGCAGGAGCCAGGAGAATCATGGATGGGCTCATCGGGCCCCTTACTGCACGGACGCCCGGCGGGTGGTGGAGGAACTGATGCTGACAGCTCTGGGAGTATCGCTGGTTCAAGAAGAAGTTCGGAGGCAAGTTCACCATGCGCTGGAAAACCAGTGGGAGGCTTTGGAAGATTTGAAGCTTGAGAATCAGCGCTTGAAGATGGAAGCAGTGCGGTCAGCTCAGGCGCAAGAGGAGGCCCATCGGACCCAGGTTGGACCTGTTGTACCCGGTAATCATCCTCTTCAAGCTTCCACAGGTCTTGGTGTACGTAGGAGTGACCCCCTTTTAGCTTCAACAGGTCTTGGTGTACCTGGCAGTGGTCGTCGTCAAGCTTCAACAGGTCTTGGTGTACCTAACAGTGGTCCATTTCGAGCTTCAGCAGGTCCTGGTGTACCTATCAGTGATCTCCAGTAGGTTTCGGTGTACCTGGGAGCGATAGCCAGCGTGCTCTGGATGGTCTTGGCACACCAGCTGGGGTGCCGTTAATTCACCGGTCATGGCAGGTGTGGTTCTCATGGTGTGGGTGCCAGATTTGGTGATCGTCGTGAAGCATACGCAGATGAAGAAAGCTTAGGTTCGCATCGTGATGCCCTGCATGGTCGTGGAGATGTTCATGGTTCGATGTTGCACGGCGCGAGTTTGGATAGAATTTCCTCACCGTCTGGGGGCGGTCTGCTAGAGAGCTTTCCTCTCAACACTGTACGCAACACGCTTTTGGCGCGTCGACAGGGCTCTGTATGGGTTTCGTCGTTGCCCCAAAGTCTGGGTTTCGGGACCGCAGATTGAACTGTGCGTCCTTTCCTTTTGTGTCAGAGAAGTTGGTCTTCAAACAACACCGAGCCGATGAGAGCATACGGTCCATCAGGGTGACCTCCAGGTGGTGAGGAGGAGGCTATTTGCGCTTGTAATACGGTCTGCGATGGTCTGCGATTAGATTCCTGGGTCGGGAGATTGGCCGGAGCTAATTACATTGAAGAGCTACTTCGGCATCATGCAATGACGGAGTCGAAAGGCCGCACCACCCATTGCCCTCAAAAATGGCTTCTTGGGGGAGCTGAATTTCACCGGAGCACTTAATCCGACTGCCCAGAGTGGGTCGGTCCACCTACTGCTACAACACGGGCGCACGTAGGGCGCCTGGGGGATGCGCGCGGACGGCTAGCACGGGGGCAGGCGGCTGGCGAGCACATCCTGCCACCGGGCGTCAGCGAGGACCTCGTGTAGGTCTGGCTCAGTGCCATCGCCAAGCTCGGCAGCAGGGGGGAGTTCAGGCAACGAAGCGGCATACGCTCGCTGCGCGGCGACCGCCAACAGGCCCGACCAGCGCGCAACCCAGGCGTTGATGGCTGATGGGCGGAGGTGCGCCGGGACGAAAGCCGGAGTGAGTGGGCGGCCTCGCGACCGGGCAGCAGCCTCAACTGATTGGCCGGTTGCACATCAGCCCGTGGTTGGGCCTCGCCCCGACGCGTAACGAGCCGTGCCACACATGGAGACCGTTGGCGACGACCTCGATGCGCCGCTCGTCGCCGACGGGCGTGTCGAGGTTCATATCAGCCAGGCGCACGTTCCGTGCAACCCGCGCGCCAGCTTCGCGACACACACGGGCGAGCGCATGCTCGAGCGGGAGGGCTCGCGTTGCCAGCACGCCGGAGGTGGCGCACGCAGACCGGTGGTCGCCGAGCGGGTCGAGCAGCCCGCGGCAGCGGCAGTGACGTGGCGCACGCGTCGACGGAGCAACACTCGGAATAGGGCGCTCGGGATGGCGAGGTCGTGCCGCGTTGGCAATACTATTGCACGAGCGGCAAATGCAGACTTGACTTGCTGCATACTCTTGCAACGATGTCTTCGCTGTGCCTGAAGGATGCTGAGTTGGTAGAGAAGATCGGCTTGTGGGCGTTGGGCTACCTGAAGGAGACGATCGACGTCGAGCTGTTCTACCAGCCCAGCGAAGCCGAGCACATGATCAACCAGTTCCTTTGCGCCCCAGGTTTCAAGGAGTGTGCGCTGCAGTTTGGCTTGTTACCTGGAGGTGCGGTCGACCGTTGTTGATCGCATTGCGTGTTGCAGGCCTTGGTTTAGCAACCGGACGCCAGACGCCCAACCAGCAATAGCCATGGAAGGGGGCGCAGCCGACCGCAACCACAGTGGAGAGGGGTAGGGGGGAACCCACACGACAGGGAACCACAGGAGGAGGGGGGAGCCGACCGCAACCACAGTGGGGAGGGGCAGGGGGGAACCCACACCACAGGGAACCACAGGGGGGAGCGCTGCACCATATATGGTGCCGCGTCGCCGC